>JAWPHD010006008.1:0-152074 GCA_037043455.1 Cyrtodaria siliqua
ATGTGACCTATTGAAAATTTGCAAAGAACATAAATGGAGGCGGCCATCTTTGAACGATGACGTCATCGCGCCGTTTTACCATATATGGCATACTGACAAAATGTATTTTAAAGCAAAGAAAACCACTGCAAATAGATTAAAAATAAATATACAGATGTAAAATGTATACATTTTAGTATTATTTTTCATTTGCAGTGATTTTCTTTGCCTTAAAAGACATTTTATCAATATGCCATATATGGCAAAAAGGCACGATGACGTCATCGTTCAAAGATGGCCGCCTCCATTTATGTTTCTTTGCACATTTTCAATAGGTCATATCTCCTTTACTTTTCATGGCGTTTTGATAATTTTTTCATCTTTTTTCATGTTTTTCAGAGCCCTTTAAAGTAAACTGTGTTTGAAAATAGTGCATCAACCCCTTTAAGACAATAGGGCCTTCATCTTCCATCCAATCTTTACCAAACTTTACCAGATTGTTTATATAAATGAAAGCTCGGACAACTTCGACGACCAGCTAGATCGGATAATTAACAGTGGAGTTATGGCCCTTGATTTAGTTAAAAATGCTATATTTTGACTCGTTAAGATGATATGGCCTTTATCTTTTTATCGATATTTACCAAACTTTACCAGATTGTTTATATAAATGAAAGCTCGGACAATTTCGAAGACCAGCCAGATTGGACCAGTAACAGCGGAGTTGTGGCCCTTGATTTAGTTAAAAATGCTATATTTTGCCTCGTTAAGATGATAGGGCCTTCATTTTTCATGCGATCTTTATGAAACTTTACGAGATTGTTCATATCAATGAAAGCTCGGTCAAGTTTGGAAACCAGCCAGATCGGACCAGTAACATTGGAGTTATGGCCCTTGATTTAGTTAAAAATCCTATATTTTGCCTCGTTAAGACGATAGGGCCTTCATCTTTCATCCGATCTTTAAGAAACTTTACCAGATTGTTAATATCAATGAAAGCTTGGATGAGTTCGCAAACCATCCAGATTGGACCATTTACATCGGAGTCATGGCCCTTGATTTTCTGAAATATGCTATATCTTGGCTTCATTTAGACGAAAGGGCCTTCATTTGGCCGGATTTCATTGAAGCTTTGCAGGGATGATCAGTACCAAGCCTAGTTGTACATAGTCACCATGTTCCAGTTGAATGATTTTGGCAGAGTTATAGCCCTTTAAAGGTTTTAATACACAAACTTTGTTCTGACTAGTTCTCCTGAACCCCTGGCCAGATTAAACGAAACTTTTTAGCGATGATCGATTCTATATCTAGTTGTGCACATCATTGCCGTGTTCGGGTTGAATGATTTTTGGCGGAGTTAGGGCCCTTTAAAGGTTTTAATACACAAACTTTGTTCTGACTAGTTCTCCTGAACCTCTGGCCGGATTTAAATGAAGCTTTTTAGGGATGATCAATTCCATGTCTAGTTGTGAAAATCATTGGCGTATTCCGGTTAAATGATTTTTTTGGCAGAATTATGGCCCTTTAAAGGTTTTAATACACATACTTTGTCTGATCTACTTCTCCTAAACCCCTCGCCAGATTTCAATGAAACTTTGCAGGGATGATCAGCACCAAGCCTAGTTGTGCATGTCATTGTCAGGTTCCGGTTTACAGATATTTGGCAGAGTTATGGCCCTTTAAAGGATTTTGATATCACACTTTTTTTCCGGGCTAGTTCTCCTGAACCCCTGGCTGGATATAGACGAAACTTGACAAGGATAATCAGTATCAAGCCTAGTTGTGCATATCATCGCCATATTTCGGTTGAATGATTTTTGGCAGAGTTGTGACCCTTTAAATGTTTTAATACACAAACTTTGTCCAGATTAGTCTCTTCTGAACTCTTTGCCATATTTCAGCGAATCTTGGTGAGAATGATCAGTACTAAGCCTAGTTGCACCTGTCATTGCCATGTTCAGGTTGAATGATTTTTGAAAGACTTATGGCCCCTTATTCATAAACTTTATCTTGAGCCAGTAGTGCGTCGGCCTCTTGTTGTAATTTAAGTCAGTTCTGACTGAGAAGTTAGTGCTTATAATAAATAATGGGCGAAAATATAAATAAAACAGTATATTTTGTCATATTTACAGGCCTGGGTCTCTTCCGAATTTTGTGGGAAAAAGCCCTGCACAACCATATGTGACAAGCCCCATAACTCTGTCATGTATTTTACCAGAGTTACCCCACTTTACCACTTAGAAATTTAAACTTTTGAATATTGTACAGTAACATTCCAAAACGCAAATGACAGAAAACTTTGAAACTTAAAACACATGGTCATCATTATTCGCACAACCATATCTGACAAACACTCTGCCATGCTTTATACCAGAATTATCGCCCTTTTCCTCTTAATGATTGTTTTATTAAAATTTTGAATGTTCAGTCCTTTTCCAAAAAAAATCCTCTTAATGGAAAACTTTGAAACATGGCATACTAGCTGGTACGTGTTATTCCTCTTTCAGTGCTTTTTTTCTACATTTTGGGAACATAACCCAATACCCTCAAAATTGGGAATTTTAGCGTGATTTTTCATAAAATTGGGAAACAAAACAGTAAAACATTTATTTCATAATTGTATCTTTCATACTGTTTACAGTACAGCCAGATCAACAGAGGCATTTAAAAGCATTTCATGTTCATTACTTGTAACATTTTTGATACTTTTCATTTTTCTTTCTTTTTCTTCTTTCATTTGGGAATTTTCTTCTCAAAGTTGGGAAAAAAAGATATGTTTTGCCATTGGGAATATGACCAATAACGGCTATAAAAACAGCCCAAAAAAATCCCTGTCTTTTCTTGTTAGATTTTTGCAGTAAAAGTTGGCAATCCGGCATTCACACAGCTATTGGTGCTTCTTTTTGGTGGATTATGAGGTTGCAGTACAGCAATTAACACAATTATTTTTTAAGGATGTCCTAATAGCATGTATTGACATTGCTTAAAAATCGCTAAAAATTATTAATAGTACAAATATTGATGATTTTGTCTTTGTGTGAAATTTACAGTTGTAGTTTGTTGACTTCAGTTTGGATTTGTGTGAATTTTAGGAGCAGCATCATTACCATCTACAACATCGGTGGCCGAGGCTTTGGATGTGATAGAGAAGAGAAAAAAAAGTATCAAGGCAAAGTTGATGGTAAAGAAGGAGAATCTCCTCACTCAGGTATTGTATTCGCCATGAGGATCATAGATCTTACACAAAACCATATTCGTGACCTATGCTTCTCAAAGCTAGCATTTTTATATTTTAAAAAATACTTGAGCTGAAGCAGTAAATTTTGTATATAGAAAAGAATGCCAAAATTAAGAAAAGAGACAAAAGTGGGATTTGTTTTAAATATTCACCTTGTCTCATTTTTTAAAAAAAATATTTTCAGTTCATATATCCTATATTAACATATTACAAAATAAACTAATGTCTAGAGGTATTAAATAGTAAATTTCTTTGATTTATTTGTAATTTGTAAACAGATCTAAACATGTCATCCTTTAACTCAATCGCCTTATTGCTATACATTTTGATATTAAATTTTATCAGTCTTGGCCAAGAAGCACTTTGAGCTTCAGAATCACGGAGAAGTATTATGTTTGCATGGGCGACAATTCAGATAATGAAATATTGCAACTCAAAGGCAGATCATTCACAGAGTAGTTAGCAAATGTCCTATTTTACACTATTGCAAACAAAAATATGATGCATTAAAACAAAACACGCTATATTCAGCTCAAATAAGGTTATATATGCACGTATATTTAAATCAGTCGGTCCTAAATTACCTAGCCCCTTTAAGTTAATGAACACATTATTCACAGGCTCAATCTCACCGTTTGTTGTAAACAGTGACAAAATTCCTCTGTAAAATGGAACATTTCCAGTGTTTTTTTTATGCCTAATTTGGGGCCGTTATTCGGCCCCTTCACAATGTCAAAAAGTATACTTTTTTCACAATTATGTCCAAAAAATTCACAATCTGAAAAAGAAGAAAAAACAGGCAGTAAGGATACTAGTCTTAATATAAGCTGGTGTCAAAACTAGTCTGTATTTAACAAAAACAAAACTTAAAACCAAGGGATATTAAACTGTGAAAATAAAAGTGAAAAAAAAAATTCTTTTTTTTTTGTTATAATTAATATTTCACAATTTTCACAATTTCTAGAAAAATGCCGCTATTTTCACAATGGCACAGGCACAGGCTGCATTCACAAAACACATAAAAAACACTGACTTCAAACTTTTTGACATTAAAAAGCTTAGGCTTTGGGTTGCTCTGTTAGGATATAATTACCATCCCACATGGCAAATCAGACTTCCAAAAATTTATACTGGCTGGCTGAAATTTAATTAGCCCTGCACTAACAGACACAAACTGGTTTAGAATTGACAGTTTTTATGCCCATGCTGTTGTCAATTTTAGTAATTTTATCTAATAGAGATGCACAATCATGCAAATGAACAACTCTGAATGAAGTTTTAACACCTTTAGGAAGAAGAGCAAGATATCCACACAAGAGCTGATATCTATGCAATAACCACAACTCCAGATCCACAGTTCTATGTGTCGCCTGATGAAGACCCTCTGCCACGACCTTCAATCAGGGTTGAGGAAGTGCACATTGACATGTCGTACCCACCTATCAGAAAGAAAAGAAGACGTAACTATGGCAGTGCAAACTGTTATGTCAACTATCACAACAACGAAGACATTTTTGATAACACGAAAATGTTACCAATAGGTAATGACTGACATTAACTGTATTCAGTGTACATGTATAAATATATTTATATACATAATTTGGATAATTTTTATACAATCTTTTCCAGACTCAGATTGTATATCCAAATTTGTTTTCAGTCCGATTGCCTCACTATCTCTAGAGTTATGCCCCTTGGAATAGTAACAATTCACGAAATTAATGTTGTTTGGACTCGTAACGTGGGTAATTGTTACCCAGTCTTCTCCAAACTTTTAAAAGTCAAATTGTATATTGGCATAATGTCTAGACCAAGTTTGATTTTCGGTTAAATTGCCCCGGTAATTCCAGAGTAATTTCCCTTTATAGTAAAAGTTTAAGAAATTAATGTTGTCTAGACTCTAACTTGGGTTATTGTTATCCAATATTTTCCAAACTGTGTTAAATTGTATATGGGCACAATGTCTCGATAAAAATTTGATAATCAGCCCCATCAGTAATTCCAATGAAGTTACCTTTGCCCATCTGTCTGTCTAGCCCTCTGCTCCATCCATTCACCTTATAAGTTGATTATTTATTATTGACAGTAATAAATTTGTTCAATTTTTTTAATGCAAATGGTTGAAGGGTATATAGTTGTGCTATCTTCCAGCCACTGTTGTGTGGGAGAAATTTATACCCTTATTCAAAGACTTTTTCCTTGTTAATATGTGGAGCAATAGTGAATACACTCATGTCCAACCGACACATTTTTAGTTTTAAAAATACTTTTTCACATAATTTTTTACAACTTTTTAGATTTTTGGGGGTTTATTTTAATATCTTAACAGTTTTAAAACTAATGCTATTGTAAGGTTTCAAGCTCTGTTGGATTTTTATTGGTCAAAATATGGACAAAACATCCTTTTTATTTTTTTATTTTTTTCAGAGTCAAACAAATGCATACAGTAATTTTAAAACTTTTATGTTTTGTGAATTGGTGAATGATAACAAATATTATATAAATGTCCAGACGTACAGTGAGTTTATATTCAGGGTTTTGATATTGGTATTACTGTTAAATATATTAAAATGAAACTCCTACTACAACTCGTGCCAACCAGCTCAGGTTACTTAATAAATCAAGGCCTAAATCATAAATTTGCGATTGCGATCATTAATTTATACATCCCGAAAACATAGTAGAGTAGAATATTTGCAAATTTGCTATAGTGACTTGGCATGATATAAGGATAATCATAAAGAAAAACTATTTTGTTTTGATAATGTTGCCCTTTTTTTTACTAATTGTTTTCAGTCTTGACAGATTTACTTGGTATTGATTGAGATGCGTACCTAATATGCGTCTAACTGCTCAATTTATCTTTTAGAGGATTGTTTTCAAATTTAGCAAAAAATCATGTCTCAGCCATTACTTGCGTCAGACTTCACACAAATGTACATTACAATGCGAAAGTGTGTGACATGCAAGAATAATATCAGTGCTTCAAAGGTCAAGGTCACAGTTGGAGGTCAAAGCAAACACATTGTTACAAAAATTCATGTCTCAACCATTACTTGGAAACTACTGGAGGGAGTTTAGTGAAACTTTAAACAAATGAAGAAGGTGTGTCAAGCGCAAGAATCATGTCAGCACCTCAAAGGTCAAGGTCACAGTTGGAGACTGAGTTCAAAGTTGTTGTTTTTCATGTCAGCCATTAGTCCAAAACTACTGAAGGGAATTGTATCAAACTTCACACAAATGTTAATGAATCAAAATGGGAAGATGCAAGAATCATGTCAGTGCATCAAAGGTCAAGGTCATAGTTAGGCAGATGGTTTGTAATGGGGGCATCAATGTCCCATGGACACAATTCTTGTTTGACTTCGTCATTCTCAAATTCAAATGATGCTCATGACATTCATACCTTTCGTGGTAATCTCCTCAATTCCTATTATTCTTTAGCGTTTGATGAGAGCTGTATGAGTTTTGATATATATAAAAGTTTACATGCTGCATTACAGCTCTAGGACATAATTGACCATGTGTTCCTTTCAGCGACAAGATTGATAAAGCCTCCAACAAAGCTTGTAGAACTGGTTGCCCAAGCCATTGATGGAAGTCCAGATGGCCTGCTGCAAGTTCAACAGATTTACACTTTTTTACAGTAAGGGATCATGCATTTAGTAGGTCATTGTGACATACATGTAATAACGTTGATATTCCGTGCCTGCATAAATTGATGATGATGCATGTGGCTGCCATCGAGATAATGCAGTCATGATACTATTTTCAGCTACTAAGATGACTTTTAAGTCAACTTATAAATAAAACTTACTCCAAAAATTATCGCGACAAATATCTTTGCTAACTCGCCGTATTGAAGTCAATGATATTATTATCTGAAGTGACTGAGTCAAGTTTAGTTATAGATTTCTTCGAATAGACGAATACTGTATTTTATTTTGTATTTATTTATTTTTAACAAAAACGGGTGAAATAACTAATTAAATCTAGACGTGGCTTACTAGACTGAGTCATTCTAACATGATTAAAATCCACCATAACTCGATCATGATAAGTCGTACTTGATTAATCAATGAAACAGGTTGATTGAGTGATGCTCCAGTAACTTGAGTAATCAGAACTGAGCACTAGATGAAACTTTAATATTGTGTTTTTGTATCATTAATACGCCATGTGCCACACATCAAATTTGAGATCTAATGTCAAAGGTCAAGGTGAAGGATTTATGTCTGGTCCTTAAGTCTTAACCAATCATGGATCACTCCTGGGGAATCTGTACGCAGCGAGCACAGGGTAGTTCATTAGAATCAGATCGCTATCATACAAGCTTATATTCGTAGCATATAAACGCTATCTTTCATACTACAGCTATTGATTCTAGACGCTATCATTTAGTACGGTGATCCCATCTACTTCGTAGCATACATAACAAAATTGCAGCTAGTCTCTAAGCGCTTTAGTTTAAGAAGTTGAAATTTTGTTGGCACATGCTTGATATGTCTTTCACATTACCATGCCATACAGCTTTGGTATTAAATTGTTTTTCACAGATTTTAAACTTTAATGTTTTTATACATAATTTCGACATTATATTAATGACATGGAATAACTTTAGATACAAATAACGCAGTTTACGTTTGTTACTAATTCGACTCTCCAGTTTCGGGGTTTGGTCTTGACCTTTGAAGCACTGACATTATTCTTGCACGCGACACAATTTCTCATTGTGATGTACATTTGTGTGAAGTTTGACGCAAATAATGGTTTAGACATGATTTTTTTTTTTACAATTTTTTTACCTTTGACCTCCAAGTGTGACCTTGACCTTTGAGACATGGACATGCTTCTTGTGTGCGACATACCATCTCAGTCAATAGGTTATTAGAAACGGTGTACATATGATGTAAAATTTGACTGTTGTTGGCAGAATAGCTACTTAAATTAATTATTCCAAGTATAATTTGTATGTTTGAAATTGTCAGAGTTTCTCGATAAGCCACGTAAAATAAACACCGTCAAAGACAACAAGTTAGAGAATCCCCATTTTGTGACAAGTGAAGTCGGCAGCGACATCAAGTAGATTTCTGCACGCCACTGACCTCGATCGGCGGTTCAACTCGTGAGACACTGCTGTCAAGCAATTTTGACACGGCTGGGAAAATGTGTGAAACTAACTACTAGTAAACGTGGTGTATTATAAGTAAGTGTACATTCGACTCGACTTATTGTCTGTGTACATCATCACCTCGCCAAGGCATGAACGAGCATATCTCGGCGATGATTTTCGAAAGTTAATTATAAAACATATGACCAAAATGTTGCAAAAACTCTCCGTGGTAATGCCGTGACCTTAATGTCGATGTTTTCCCCGCTACCCAATTCTTTCGAAAAAGCCACATTTCATTTCTCACTACTTGACATGAAGCTATATACATAGAAACAATGAGGGCAGAACAAATGTTTGACACACATTTTGACAGATCAATCTGGTTTCGTTCAGTTTTCATTGGCCAACAGTTACACGCTGGCACATCTCGAGCCAAACGTAACTGACCTGAAGCAGGCTTTCAAAAATGCCACTTTTATTGTAAAATCAGAGTCTTGATGCGCTTGATGAAATTTTGATCATGTCCAGGTAAACGCTTGTCATTTTCAACGAGGCGAGAAAGGTCAAGACAGAACTTGAACACAGACGAACCTTTGATTCGCCGCAATGTGGATTAGTAGACATTTATTAATCTTGATTTTGCCCATCCTCATCGGCTATAGCAAAAAAGAGAGGGTGACTCATCACCTTAAGTGATAGTTCTAGTTTACCACTAAAACTGTCAGTTCCAGTGATATATAATTTATGTCTGTATGTATTACTTATGTTATTACTGAAAAACACTTGCCAAAACAAAAAAACAAAAGTTTGTTTCATGTAATGGGCTTGATTGTAAAGAGCAATTTTTTTTTTTTTAATTTAGGCCTAAAGTGTGTTTTTCAACCATTGTAGGAACAAGTATCCTTTCTTCAGATACATGGAGAGAATGGCCATCAACAGCTGGAGGGTAAGAATAAATGCATCAATGCATTTTGGGGAGTATATATATATTTGTCCTGATAAGAAAAAGCACAGTGGCTCAGGCGATCTGAAAGCATTATGGGGGTCAGTCTAAATTCTAATGCAATCATCGTAATGTATTTCATCATACATACTCAATGTGCGTATGCACTAAACTAGGCCACATTATCGGTACAGTTTAATTATTTTTACGTTTTAATTTACAATATTCAGAAATCCTAGATGAGCACCGTGGCTAAAAATAGATTTAAAATATGCAATTTTGTTTATCGCTTCTCCAAAACCATAGGTTGTATTGATTTAGAACTTTTATCAAAATGACTGGCATGCCATATAGGTCCTTTACAAAATCAATTTGGATGTGATGTCAAACATAGATTTTGGCTTCCAGGGCCATCTTTGTTAACATATAGTGAAACAAAAGAAATTTGTCAAGAGTGATACTCATTTGAAACTCCGTAAAAGATGTTCATGCATCTTTACAGGAATGTTTCTCCTAATGTCTTACTGTTCAAATATTAAAGTGCACATGCCATTAAAAAACACATCGTAAACATACTATTACAAACTCTGTTTTTAGTTATACTTTATAAGACCAGAAATTTGGAAATGTCATGCGGCACCCGTTATATTTCTATGATTCAGAGCTCTATATGGCATGCCCTATACCAGAAATGTCTTGCGGCACCTCATATATTTCTATGATTCAGAGCTCTATACGGCATGCCCTGTACCAGAAATGTCTTGTGGCACCTCATATATTTCTATGATTCAGAGCTCTATACGGCATGCCCTGGACAAGAAATGTCTTGCGGCACCTCATATATTGCTATGATTCAGAGCTCTATATGGCATGCCCTGTACCAGAAATGTCTTGTGGCACCTCATATATTTCTATGATTCAGAGCTCTATACGGCATGCCCTGTACCAGAAATGTCTTGTGGCACCTCATATATTTCTATGTATCAGAGCTCTATAGGGCATGCCCTGTACCAGAAATGTCTTGCGGCCCCTCATATATTTCTATGATTCAGAGCTCTATACGGCATGCCCTGTACCAGAAATGTCTTGTGGCACCTCATATAATGGTATGATTCAGAGCTCTATACGGCATGTCCTGTACCAGAAATGTCTTGTGGCACCTCATATATTTCTATGATTCAGAGCTCTATACGGCATGCCCTGTACCAGAAATGTTTGTGACACCTGATATATATCTAGGATTCAGAGCTATTACGGCACGCTCGGTACCAGAAATGTCATGCGGCACCTCATATTTCTATGATTCAGAGCTCTATACGGCACGCCCTGTACCAGAAATGTATTGCGGCACCTCATATATTTCTATGATTCAGAGCTCTATACGGCATGCCCTGTACCAGAAATGTCTTGTGGCACCTCATATATTTCTTTGATTCAGAGCTCTATACGGCATGCCCTGTACCAGAAATGTTTTGTGGCACCTCATATATTTCTATGATTCAGAGCTCTATACGCCACACCCTGTACCAGAAATGTCTTGCGGCACCTCATATATTTCTATGACTCAGAGCTCTATACGGCATGCCCTGTATCAGAAATGTCTTGTGGCACCTCATATATTGCTATGATTCAGAGCTCTATACGGCATGCCCTGTACAAGAAATGTCTTGTGGCACCTCATATATTTCTATGATTCAGAGCTCAATAAGACACGCCCTGTACCAGAAATGTCTTGTGGCACCTCATATAATGCTATGATTCAGAGCTATTACGGCACGCTCGGTACCAGAAATGTCATGCGGCACCTCATATTTTAATTATTCAGAGCTCTATACGACACGCCCTATACCAGAAATGGTTCCGTAAGATTAGATTTGACCTGAGTTACATCAGCAGTAAGGGCTGCTACTGGGCCATCAATCACAAGAATAACCCCAAAGAGTGGACCCTTCCTGATAGTGGAACCATACTGCAGGATACAGGTAAATTTCTCTCCAAACTTTATAAATAAACAAGAAATGTCAATAGTAAGTGATAAATGCCCTCGAAAAGGTTTTCTTATAGTAAATTCTACGTCGTTGAATTGCCAATTGTTACAGCCCTGGAATACAATGGTAAATGGAAGGTAGAGTGAATTATGCCCACAACACACCTTCTGATCCAGCTAAACATGTTTGTTTAGTTTGATGAAATTCACTTATGTAATTTTCGAGTAACATGGCAAAGACACTCTTTTTGATGCATTTGACCAAAGTCCTCTTGGGGTGACCTTGGCCTTTGAGGTACAAACCTGCATGATTCTCATACACCTTTCAGTACATTAAAGTTATGATTGAGACTCCTTTGACCTATTGAGTGTTCTCTGAGGTAGTCGGAACTGATACTCGGGCCCGACAAACGTTTCTTCTCATTGTGATTTACATTTGGGCGAAGTTTCATGAAATTCTCTTATGTATTTACATATAAAGTTTTGCCTGAGACACAAATTTGATCTTTGACCTACATATATGACCTTGACCTTTGAGGTGAGAATCTGATTCGAGTGGGGGAAACATCTGTTCTTACTAAAAACAACCTCTAGTTCTTATTTGGTATTGTTATTTAGGGACTAGAGGCACAACATAATAATATAAAACGGGTTTTGACCCGAGCACATTGATGTCCCTCTACAGGGTACAACTAGGAGAAATTTCAGTAATTTACTATGACAGAGTTTCTGCCTTGTGACGCTAAACTCCCTCCATACCCTTTGTGATTTCATGTTCATTAGTGGTGTATTTCTTAGTTAAGGATGTGTAGATGCACAATAAGTTTTCATATTTTGGCTCCATCTGCTGGGGCCTCCTAGAGAGTAATCGTGTAAAAAAAACTCACACAAGTGAATACCTTGTCTAAATGTGAATGCATTGATAAAATGTGTTTTGCCCTCCTGCTTAAAGGGGCCCCTCTACACGGATACAGGCCCAATGCATGGCATATTACAGCCCCTTATCATTGGCTGATGTTAAATTACATTTAGGTGAAAACTTTATCAAGCAATTTTTTTTTGTTCGCAAAACAAGCGACGCTTTTAAATATATATAATATATAATAGTAATCTTTTTTTTTTGATTGGGAGCTGTGGAGAGTGGGTGGGGCTAAGGAACAATGAATCGCTCAGATGCCTGAAAATGAGTAAAACTGACCTCACAATTGCTTTGTGTCCATTTCATGTGTCTGTCATCATGCAGTATTCTGTTCAGATTTTGACGATTATAACCTGGGTGATGACCTGGAGATGGACCCCCAACTACAGAAGAATGTGTACGCTCTCCTGCAGGAGGAGCAGACCACTACTACAGAGCCACAGTCTGTAAGTAATTATACAATGAAATAACTGCAGTTCCACTGAAGCAAATCTCATCAAACTTCAGGACTGCATGCCTGTGGAGGATGCCCACTATTGATTTTTAGGTCAAAGGTCAAGGACGACACTGGCCTGTCCATTACAAATTGTGTATGTGCTACTCCTAAACAGCTTGTTACATTTTGACAGAACTTTGCATGAAACAACGTGTGTCTAGTTGTGCTTTTTATGTCACAGTCGCTACAAAATTGTTTTTTAAAAATCTATTTTTAGCAGTAGCGGCCATCTGGAATTTCTGGCCGACCCTAAATTTTGCTAGGATAAACTTGGCATCAAGAGCAACATTCCTGTGAAGTTTCATGAAAATCCGTCAACTAGTTTCAGAGGAGTAGTTTTTACTGTATAACTCCATGTAAACAAAGATGGCCACTGGTGGCCATATCAGTATCACTTAGTTTTCAAGTCGCTACAAACTTGTTTTTTAAAAATCTATTTTAGCCACAGCGGCCATCTTGAATTCTGGCCAACCTGAATTTTGCTAGGATCAATTAAGACGTCAAGAGCAACATTCCTGTGAAGTTTCATAAAAATCCGTCAAGTAGTTTCAGACTCCATGTAAATAAAGATCCCCATGTTTAATGTTGAATTAAAATAATTTTCGACAAGGATCAACATCATGTCATGCTGATCATTTTAGAAAAAATTCCCATATTAATATCACTTGTAGTTTTCAAGAAGTAATCGCTTCAAACTTGTTTATTAAATATCTATTTCTAGCCATGGTGGCCATCTTGAATTTCCGACCGACCTGAAATTTTGCTAGGATCAACTAGACATCAAGAGCAACATTCCTTTATAGTTTCATAGTAAAAATTTGTAGCGACTACTCTGAAACTACTTGATGAATGATGAATATCAAGTAGTTTCAGAGTAGTCGCTACAAATTTTTACTATACAAACTGTATGAAAACAAAGATGGCCACTGGCGGCCATGTATAATGTCGAATCAAAATAATTTTCAACAGGGATCAACATCATGTCATGCTGATCATTTTAGAAAAAGTCCCATATCAATATCAACTGCAGTTTTTAAGAAGTAGTCGCTACAATTTTTTTTTTAAAAATCTATTTTTAACTGAGGTGGCCACCTTGAATTTCGGCAACCTGAATTTTGCTAGGATCAACTAGACATCAAGAGCAACATTCCTGTGAAGTTTCATGAATATCCGTCAAGTAGTTTCAGAGGAGTAGTCGCTACAAATCTTTATAACTGAAAAAAAGATGACCGCAGCTGGTCGCCTGGTGATGTTTAATGTCGATTCAAAATAATTTTCGACAAGGATCAACATCATGGCATGCTGATCATTTTAGAAAAAGTCCAGTATCAATATCACTTACTGTTTTCAAGAAGTAGTCGCTACAAACTTGTTTTTCAAAAATATATTTTTAGCTGTGACGGCCATCTTGAATTTTCGGTCAACCTAAAATTTTGCAAGGATCAACTAGACATCAAGAGCAACATTCCTGTGAAGTTTCATGGAAATCCGTAAAGTAGTTTCAGAGGAGTAGTAGCTACAATTTTTACTATACAAACTCTGTAAACAAAGATGGCCGCTGACAGCCATGTTTAATGTCGAATCAAAATAATTTTCGACAAGGACCAACATCCTCATGTCATGCTGATCATTTTAGAAAAAGTCCCATATCAATATATCACATAATTTCCAAGAAGTAGTCACTACAAACTCGTTTCAAGAAGTAGTCGTTTAAATATAAACATTTTTAAAAGTCTATTTTTAGCTTTGGATATCGCATCAATGTGAATTTTTGCTAGGATCGACTAGACATCAAGGGCAACATTCCTGTAAAGTTTCATGAAAATCCATCCAGTACATTCATCATCATAGTCGTTATAAAAAAGTTAACGGACAGACGCCACAGTTGAATGATTTTGGAGGAGCTATGGGACTTTTTGTTTTAAATGTAAAGCATTTCCACTCAACTCCTACATTTTTCATCTGATATTCGTGAAACTTGGTAGTATCAATATGATGTCTAGAAGCGCGTATTGTCAGGATGGTCCAATTAAAAAAAAAATCCGGAGTTGCGGGACTTAATTCCAAGTTTTTCAAATATAAAGATTTCCGCTCAACTCCTCCTACAATTTTTATTCTATTGTATTTCACATGTGTACCTTTATTCAGGGAGAATCCATCAGTCTTCTGATTTCTTGTTTAAGGATGTAGTGGCTATTGCTAGAGAGTATGGTATATCTGCGCCCAGTAATCAGGACTTGACAGACACAGATGAAGTGATAGACGTGGAGCACGTGGATGGTAATCACGTGCCGTCACCAGTACGTGAACCTGACCCCATACTGGCCAAGTGTGTACCATACTGGACAAAAGAAGGTAGGGCACACGACTACAAGCAAACATCCATCCGTATACAAGTTAAGCTTTCCATGCAATAACTTCGAAAGCGTAACACCCACCCTTCTGATCATAGGTACATTGCCCTCGGTGAGAGGAGGAACACATTGATTTTTGAGGTCAAAGGTCAAGGTTGCCATGAATGACCTTATATATGGAAATATGCATTCCTGGTGATAACTTTGAAAGCATTACACCCACCCTCGAGAACTTCCATAGGTACATTGTAATGGTGAGAGGAAGTTAGGTCAATGTTGCCATGTCCTTGTATGGAACTCTGCATAACTTGTATGAAACTACTATAATTATAACACTCTTATGAACTTTCAAAGGTACATTTCCCTTGGTGAGAGAAGGAACTAGTGTTTTTAAGGTCAGTGGTCAAAGGTTAACTTTACCAATCTCTCCAAATATAAAAGTAATTTAAGAACTACTGCAACAAGGACTATCACAACCTGTCTTCTATGGTGATGTGATTTACAAACTTCGTAAGATCCTTCGTCTACCTAAAGCCCAAAAGGACGATGACATTTGATGTTTGTCTGCAATCTTGTCTTGTCATGCCCTCAATGGTTTATTCTCTTGTTGCTCTGGCTTCTGCCATTTAGCCATTGAGTACCTTCTTTGTGACTTTCTGTGCTTTTGTTTTTTTGTATACAGGAGCATCTTTTTGTTTTACTTATATAGCCTGTTAATGCTGCCTTGTTGGTTAGAGAATAGTGCTGCCTTGTTGGTTAGAGAATAGTTATGGCAGAGATTTCTTTATTTACACTGTCCCATTTTATTGGGATGACAGTAGGGTGAGTGAGGTTTGGTGCACCCTAGAACCTGGTTTAAACCCCCAGCGGCCTTTTTAGCCACTGACCGTTCCGGTAGCCCTATTGTCAAGCCTTTTTATGTTTGTGACGTCATTTGCCTTTATTCTTTGTTAACATTGCCATTCATGTTTGTCCTTTTGCATGTTTTGGGGTTAACTGTATTCTGTGAAAGCTGCATTTCCTGTTCGACTTTTATACTTCTTTTAAAAGTGATCCCCAAATGTGAGAAAAAAATGCATATTTATAAGCATTATTATGCCCCAGGGATATAGAAATGGCATTGTCCGTCAATCTGTCCCCCGGGGATATAGAAATGGCATTGTCCGTCAATCTGAGAGGCTCAAATATATATTTATGCCTACATACACCAAACTTGATGTGCAAGATAGTACTAGCTAGTGATGTGTAGGAAGCAGTAATGGCAGATAAATTGGATACAGATTACAAAAGTTAATGACCTTTATAGTTTTAAGTCAAGTTTAAATAGCTTAAGATTTGTGTCGGCTACTCCTCAAAAAACATTATACATTATATTATACCAAACTTGGTGTGCAAGATTACTAGCAAGTTATGATGTGCAGGAAGCAAGGGCAGATAAATCAAAAAAAATTACAGGAGTCATTTGCAACACAATTCCAACCATTATTGTGAGCCTGTGGTCTAAAATCTGTATCTGAAAAAGGTGCATGATTAGAGGGTATATAAATTCGCTGAGTTTGCTTGTCATAAATGTATGTTATATTTTATTTTAGACATCTGCCTCTCAAGCACAGAGTCGGGCCATGGAACAATGAGCCCCTCTATTTCCAGTCCACACTTTCCCTCTTTGGAGAGCCCAGTATTTCTCACTGATGATAACCCAGTTGAAATCCGAGCCGAACTCCTTTTGGGAACTCCATTAAGCAGCCCTGGGCGTGAACGCTCAGGAATCCTTCAAATGAGGACCCCATATGTAATGAACGCTAATGTGAAATTACAATCCCAATCACCGACAGATAAAATGGTAAGGGGAGCTAATTTTTCTCCCATCGCGAATTGGACACCGAACTGGGAAGAGTATGGTTCGTACATACTGTCCCCACAAAACATGGCAAATCAGCAGTATGTTTTGGGCTGGTCATTGGGACGGCTCACAGACATGGGTGGCAATTACTACAGTCACAGGACAAGCCTCGGCTTAAATAGTGAATGTCGTAGTTCCGAAGAACTTGGAACGGCTGACAGTATGGATAACTCCCCCATCAACATGTGTTGTAGTGAAACCACAGGATCCACATGCAGTGATATAGAAATTATTGCAGAGTTTACGAAGTCAGAATTCAGTTCTCCAGACCTGGGAAATTACGGAGCAATTTATGAATAGCTGTTCTGTCAACACTTGTTGTAGCGATTTGGGTTTTGCGATGAATTATTGCAAGTCACAAAATTAAAGTCGATTGTCTGGACCTTGTTAACAGTGGATAATTATCCTGTAAACTCAATGTGTTCAAGTGTTTTCGGCTCTCGTGGTAACGAATCAGAAAACAGTTGTCAGGACCTCGGAAGTTACGGTTGAATAATTCTTCTGTCATTCGATGTGTTCAAGTGATTTGGTTTCTTGTTATAATATAAATCAGAAAACTGTGTCTGGACCTAGGAAGTCTTGCAATTTTCCTGTTAACTCAGTGTGTTCAAGTGACTTGGGTTCTCATCCCAACGAATCAGAAATTGATTGTCCGGACTTGGGAAGTGGTGGAGTTACGGAGTGATAATTCTCCTGTCAACTCAATGTGTTCAAGGGATTTGGGTTCTCATCCTAATGAATCAAAGTCGATTGTACGGATTTTGGAAGTTGTGGAGTTACTGGTGGATAATTCTCATGTCAACTAAATGTGTTCAAGTGGTTTCTCGTCGTAACAAATCAAAATTCGAGTTGTCCAGACCTCGGAAGTTGTGGAGTTACTGGTGGATAATTCTGTCAACTCGATGTGTTCTAGAAACTTGGGTTCTCATTGTAACAAATCAGAAGTTGTTTGTCTGGACTTTGGAATTAGTGGAGTTACTAATACATAATTCTCCAATCACTCAGGAGAATCATAAAACTGTTCAGGACCTTGAAAGTTACTGGTGAATAATTCTCCTTTCAACTTGATTTGTTCAAGTGATTTAAGTTCTTATCATAACGAATCAGAAAACACTGTTTAGGACCTTGGGAGTTACCGGTGAATAATGCTTCTGTCACTCGATGTGTTCAAGCGATTTAATTCTCATCAGAACGAATCAGAAACCATTTTATAGGACTCCAAAGTTACTGGTAAATGATTGTCCAGTCACTTGATGTGTTCAAGTAATTTGCCACTTAATGTGTTCCAGTGATTTAAGTTATCATAATCAGAAAACAATTGTCCAGACCTCGGAAGTTGTAGAGTTATCAGTGGATTTTTTCAGCCGACTCGATGTTGTATTTATTCTGGTTTTAGCGATAAAAAAATAATTGCAGTTTACCAAATGAGAATTTAGGTCTAAGACTGTACCTTGGAAATTATGTTTAGTTATCTATGGGTAGTTTTTCCATCATCTTGATGTGTTGTATTGATTCTTGATCTATGTAATGTAGAAACAATGTTGAGTTACAGAAGTGAAATCCTGGCCTGGAATTCACCAACCATTCTTTATTCTTAGACTTGAGCTCAAGTACTCAGATTTCGTTCTCAAATATTCCAATGACATTCAAAGATAAACACTCGGGTTTTAATAGGTCTAAGAATATTCTCAAGAATGGTTGGTCAAAGATAATCACTCGGGTTTAGGTCTAAGAATATTCTCAAGAATGGTTGGTGAATTCAAGGCCTGAGATCTCCCAGGACCTTAGAAATAATCGAGTAATCTATGAATACAAGCTACTTATCAGGGATCTGATATAGTTTGTGCCGGGATGCATGGCAGTTCGGTAGGATATTTTACATATATGTTTATGCATAAAAACGATTTTAAGAAGACTGCATTGCATGCTTATTGTCTTTATAATATATATATACATATACGGGAAGGCTTAAATTAGCTGGAATAAATATTGTATTCCTCAAGACAACTACGACTCTAACTGGATGAGTATTCTTGCACACCCATCATAAGAAGAGCTGTTGGAGAACAGCGCGCTGGACTTTCGAGGCCTTGAACTTATAATATAATGTCTATTAGAAACTCCAAGAAAAGTTCTTTGGTACATGTAAGCATGCTTGTATAATGTCAACAATAACTACCATGTAGTGCATGCTAATGTTCTCATTATTTTATTATATTGTTTTCTGGTGAGCCACATCATGTTGCAAGGTGGTCAAGAAGACCAAGAATTGGGGACCAAATAACTCGTGATATGATGGCAAGGGGCGACTATTAAGGTTTACCACTACATAACTTGCGATATGATGACAAGGGGCGACTAATAAGGTTTACCACTACATAACTCGTGATATGATGGCAAGGGGTGATTAATAAAGTTTACCACTACATAACTTGTGATATGATGGCAAGGGGCGACTAATAAGATTAACCACTACATAACTTGTGATACGATCACAATGGGTGATTAATAAAGTTTACCACTACATAACTTGTGATATGATCACAATGGGTGATTAATAAAGTTTACCACTACATAACTTGTGATATGATGGCAAGGGGCGACTAATAAGATTAACCACTACATAACTTGTGATATGATCACAATGGGTGATTAATAAAGTTTACCACTACATAACTCATGATATGATGGCAAGGGGCGACTAATAAGGTTTACCACTACATAACTCGTGATATGATGGCAAGGGGCGACTAAGGTTTACCACTACATAACTCGTGATATGATGGCAAGGGGCGACTACTAAGGTTTACCACTACATAACTCATATGATGGCAAGGGGCGACTAATAAGGTTTACCACTACATAACTCATGATATGATGGCAAGGGGCGACTAATAAGGTATACCACTACATAACTCATATAATCGCAGTTGGTGATTAATAAGGGTTTTAATAGTTGCAGTAACTGTTTTTCTAGTTTGAACAAATTCTGAATCCATGCCTCATATTTTTATCTTTATGTAAATGATGTTTTGTTGTCGTCTAAACTGTTGAAAAGCCAGATATTTTTAATATTGATACAAATTGTTTAAATCATCACTGAGACATCCATTTGTTGTATGGAAAACTTGAAAATCGGTATGTTTTGTATCACTTTAAATGTTTTCTAAAGTTTTGCATAAGTAGTGTAAAACAAGTCTCCAGTGTTGGCGTCTGTTGGTACGGCCTCGTCACTATCATGACATTGTTACAGAAATGTGCAGGAAATGATGTTTTGCATAGCTGCATTGATAAAACTATGCTGATCAGTAAAACTGAAAAACAACAACACAATGCTTTTTCTTTCTTTTCCTGTACAAAACTATAACTTCATTGGTATATTATTGTCGATCCAGTTTACGGATCTAACATTCCATTTCTTTTCCAATTTCCATTTCTTAAGATCGTCGCATGTCGTAGCTAAGACATGAGTATGTTGCTTTAAACTTCACCAGAATGTTTCTTACATGCATCCAGCATCATGTGCACAATATCAGGTTGCTGTGACCTACAAGGTCACGTCCGATCTCCGCTACGACATGTACCTTGCTTCTTTCCTTTCTCGCAGGATTTTCACCAAACTTCATCCCAGTGTTCCTTATATGCATCTAACATCATGTGCAAATTTTGGGTCGCTGTAACCTACTTTCGACGAAATATAGGTCACATCCACTATGACATGCATCCCCCACTGTTAATTAATTTCATTAACTAATATCTCCTGGGATTGACAGATGTTTGTGAAATCAGGATTTCATAATAGGGCTTCGACATGTAGGCCGTGGCCATCAAATATTATTATATATTACACTAGACGGGTTTGTCGACAGTCAGCGTTTTGTAAGTATAACAAGTTTTTTTGGACCCAGATAAATGACCATGACAAACTAGCCTGGCTAAGTTTTCGTGAAGAAATAAATGAGTAGTTTACCCATATAATGACCTTGACCTCTGTATTTTAGTATGGTCATGCTGTTGTTGTCATGATGAGTATATATTGAAAGTTTGACGTAGAAGTATTAAGAAATGAGAAAGTTATAGCCAACATTAAGTTTTCGTGAAGAAAAAAATGAGTATTTAAACCATATAATGACCTTCAGTGTGACCTTGATCTCAGTTTTCGTGAAGAGAAAATTAGTATTTAACCCATAACGACCATTAGTGTGACCGTGACTTTTATAGTTTAGAAAGGTCATGTCGATGTTGTCATGATGAGTATATATTGAAAGTTTGATGAAGAAGTATCAAGAAATGAGAAAGTTGTAGCCAACGTTAAGTTTTCGTGAAGAAAAAAATGAGTATTTAACCCATATAATGACCTTCAGTGTGACCTTGATCTCTATATTTTAGTATGGTCATGTTGGTTTTGTCATGCAGAGTATATAATGAAAGTTTGATAATTAAATATCAAGAAATGAGAAAATTATAGCTATTATAAACATTAAGTTTTTGTGAAGAAAAAAAATGAGCATTTAACTCATATAATGACCTTCAGTGTGACCATGTCCTTTATATTTTAGTAAGGTCATGTCGATGTTGTCATGATGAAGATATATATATTGAAAATTTGATGAAGATAAATGAAGAAATGATAAAGTTATAGCCAACGTTAAGTTTTGTGACGGACAGACTTGGACTGACTGACGGATGACAAAGTGATCCCAATGTATCGCATTTTTCTTCGAAAAGGCGACACAAAAACCAGCTTTACAGATCACTTTTGGAAGCATGTATGAGGTATATGAGGTATTGATATACAACAATTCCAGTGACACAGATGACTACTGTGTTCTTGTTGTACACAAGGTTCATTTATCTCAAGTACAAACAAAACATGAAAAATTCATCCAAAAATATTATCAATAGAAATAATTGTTTTTTTAAACTTCTCACAACAAAATCTTCTGTTTTAGTTAAGAATTAGATTCGCAAATTTTTGGTGTTTAGGTGGTTTTGCACATCTGTAGTGAAAGGCAAATACCATAAAGCACGTTTAATATTGCTTTATGGTAAATTTGCCATTCAATACCAGTGTAAAAACAGCAAAAATACCGAAATATTGCAAATCAATATTAGTATTATTTTCCTGTTGTTATATTACCAACAATAATGTGCCTTGGGAGGTTGGTAATGATAATTGTATGCAGCATACCCATTTTCTATTGAGTTACATTGGATGTGTGCATAGTTATCTTGGCCTACTCAAAATCTAAAGGTTATTTGTAATCAGATGCTCCTTTTTTCAACAGAAAGTGTTAAGTGAATGTATCGCATAACTTACGGTGTGGGAGTGGAATAACACAATTCTATATTTTCGATATACCACTAGTTATGTAAGTATGCAAATAAGCCTAGTAAGCGCTGTCAAAAAAAATTGATAATGACTGATTCCCACAGTTTATGTCGGTTTCGCGTGTTAAAGCGACAGGCAAAATGCAATAAAAGTTGATATGTGAGTTATGTGATAAATACATTCGTTCTCATTCATTATTGAATTTATTAAACTCGTTAGCAAAAATGATATAATGCTCGTCAAGAGCCTCCCATTATATCATTTTGCCAACTCGTTTAATAAATTCAATACTGAATGAGTACTCATGTAAGATCCTCTATGTAAATATTTTGCTATATATTTTGGAATATGGTAAAACAGACTTCAATAAAGAATGGCAATACATACTATAAAGTTGGTTGTACAAAATGCACAGCATAGATTGTTGTATTGCACAAGGAGTGGCAGTCATTAGATTCATAAAGCAGCACTTTCAGTTCGTTTAAATATCCTCCAATCAGTTATCACATACAGTTATATTAGGACAGCGACTTGAGAAAGATGATATATGGTTTATCTATAGTGTTATTATCCCTGATACGTTGTTTTTGTACCACATGATATGAGTCTATGATGTGCAATCCATATCTTCCTGCACAGGTTATCACCCACAATTTGCGTAATAAGCGAAATAAGTGACGTCAATAACCATTAACTAACTGAAGTCATTAACGTGCATGCCGTTTTTAATGTCCGTTCAAATTTCATTTCCGTTATTTAAAAATGGATGCAGGGGTAATTACGTTTGCATCTGTGGCCATTTTTATTGAGTTCACGACAAAATATGTGTCAACAAAGCGCTTGATTCAGGTATGTTTTTCCTTAATTACTTTATATTTAATAAAAAAAATTCAACTAAAGTGCACAACCTTCTCCAAAATGAGTTCTTTCCTCTGTCGCATCCGGTATTTGGATTCATCCGGTACTTTCTGAGAAAATCCCTTCCAAATGTTTACGTTCATGTATGCTTTCTTTCACTTCCAATACTTTGGGAGGACTAATCTAAGAAAGTCAATATGATCTAAATACCCATTTGCAGGGGAGGAAAATGCCCACTTTGTAGGGGTATGCACACTTTACTAAAACAAAAAGTTAAATATAAAGAAGTTATCAAGCAAAAACACAGAATCAAGCACTTTGTTAATAATAACATTTTCAAAATCGATAAAAAGACTTCTAAAATAAACAAGAGAGCCAAGATGGCCTTGAATCGATCACCTGAGGATCTTTGCAATGATGAAAATATTGTCCTTTCGCAAATGCTGATTGAAGATATTTTTAAGTCTTTCCTTATGTAAGTGTATGTAAAAACAGGCAAAAACTCTACATACAAACTTTGGACACAGGGGTTGCAGCCATCTTTGACCCCAGGGACTTTCCTTATGCAAGTGTATGTAAAAACATGCAAAATCTCTACATAAAAACTTTGGACCCAGGGTTGCAGCCATCTTTGACCCCAGGGACTTCAAATGAGCAAACTTGATAGACCAGGGGTTGGCG
The DNA here is from genome assembly GCA_037043455.1 of Cyrtodaria siliqua. Lineage (NCBI taxonomy): Eukaryota > Metazoa > Mollusca > Bivalvia > Adapedonta > Hiatellidae > Cyrtodaria > Cyrtodaria siliqua. The sequence goes on from JAWPHD010006008.1 coordinate 23,804, forward strand.
ATCATTAATAATAATAAAGAACAAAAGGGCCTGTGGATTCTCTACAAGCTAAAATGGCTCTTATATCAAGGGGTTTCATCATTGAATTCCTTTTAATACCTTTTTACAAGTGTAAAACACAACACCCTCAACCAAAATTGAAACCCTCAACTCCGTGCTAATAATTTAAAAGAAGATTTTTTTAAGTTTTCCCTATATGTAAAACATGCAAAATCTTTATATACAAACTTTAGAAAAATTAACGAGAGAAAAAACTCATCCAAACAGGAAACAATAATAACAAGAGGTCAATGACCTTGAAGCTCTACTGATAGGTTTTGAAAGCTAGATCAGCATTCCCGTGAAGTTTCATGAAAATCTGTGAAGTAGTTTCAAAGTAGTCGTGATAACTCTAGGTAAACAAAGATGGCCACCAGCAACCATATTTAATGTTGAATCGGGGCGTCCGTGGCCGAGTGGTTAGAGTCTCTGACTTGCAATCACTTGCCCCTCACCGCTGTAGGTTCGATCCCTCAGGGGCCTAGGAAACTTTATGTGAGGAAGCTATCCAGCTGGCTTGCGGAACGTCGGTGGTTCTACCCAGCTGCCCGCCCGTGCACGAAAATTGCCCGGAGGGGCACCTGGGGTCTTCCTCCACCAGTGGAAGCTGGAAAGTCGCCATATGACCTTAGCTGTTGGTGCGACTATAAAATCCAATTCAATTCAATTAATGTTGAATCAAAATAATGTTCAACAAGGACAAACATCATGTCATGCTGATCACTTTAGAAAAAGTCACATATCAATATAACATAGTTTTCAAGAAGTAATCGCTACAAATTTGTGTTTTTTAAAAATCTATTTTTAGCCATGGCGGCCATCTCAAATTTTGTTAGGATCAACTAGACATCAAGAGCAACTGTGAAGCTTCATGAAAATCTGTTGAGTAGTTCCAGAGGAGTAGTCGCCACAATGTTTTTACTACGTAAACAAAGATGTCTGCTGGCAGCCATGTTTAACGTTGAATCAAAACGATTTTTGACAATGACCAACATCATGTCATGCTGATCATTTTAGAAAATGTTCCATATCAATATCCCTTAGTTTTCAGGAAATAGTCGCCACAAATTTGTTAGGATCGACTAGACATCAAGAGCAACATTCCTGCGAATTTCATGAAAATCCGTAGAGTAGTTTCAGAGTTGTAGTCGCTACAAGTTTTTATTATATAACTGTAAACAAAGATGACCGCTGGTGGCTATGTTTAATGTTGAATCAAAATATTTTCGACAAGGACCAAATCACGTCATGCTGATTATTTTAGAAAAAGTCCAATATCAATATCAATATCGCACAGTTTTCAAGTAGTCGCTACAATCTTGTTTTTTAAAAATCTATTGTTGGCCGTAGCGGCCATCTTGAATTTCCGGCCGACCTGAATTTTTATCAATTAGACATCAAGAGCAACAATCCTGTGAAGTTTTATGAAAATCCATCATGTAGTTTCAGAGGAGTAGTCGCTACAAGCTTTTACTGTTATAACTCTGTGTAAACAAAGATGGCTGCTGGCAGCCATAGTTAACGTCGAATCAAAAGATTTTTGACCAGGACCAACATCATGTCATGCTGATCATTTTAGAAATTATCAATTGTAGTTTTCAAAAAGTAGTCGCTACAAATTTGTTTAAAAATCTATTTTTAGCTTTGGCGGCCATCTTTGATTTCACATCAACGTCAATTTTTGCTAGGATCAACTAGACATCATGGGCAGCATTCCTGTAAAGTTTCATGAAAATCCATCCAGTAGTTTCAGAGGAGTAGTCGTCGCAAAAACAAGTTTACGGACAGATGGACGGAAGAACACCGCACCACGGCAGAAGCTCTGCTGATCTTTGACCAGTAGAGCTAAAAATGAAGAAAAAAGTTTACCTCCCGTGGGATTTGAACCCACGGCCCTAGCTTCCCAGTGTACAAGAAGTTATTCAAAGATTTTTCTCTGTTGGCCATCTTGGATGTTTTAACTTGTTTTAACAAATTTGAAAAACATTTATCTAAGGATCATCCATGTGAAGTTTGGTCAAAATTGACCAAGCTGTTTTTGAGAGAATTTTTGAATATTATCTCTATATAAGTCTATGTAAAACATGTGACCTCTGTGTGTGTAGTTTAATGATAAATAAATTACAACTCTCCTTTTTCCACATCACACCTAATATCCCTCGAACAATGTCAATACCTCGGTCCTCTCGGTATTGATATTGAATTCTCGGCATGATATCAGGTGACTGATATGGAAAAAGGAGACTGATAATTTATGCATATAGTTTCCCATCAGATATGTCACAACCAGAGAGCCTGCCCACGCGGGGCATAGGTCTGCAGCTCTCAAGTGCAAAGCCTTGTCCACTGAAGTAACAAAATGAGTTATCACATTAGGACAGTGATCTGAGGCTGAGAAAAGATGAGATATGGGTATATCAGGTATGTCACCACCAGAGAGCAGCCCATGCTGGGCAGAGGTCTGCAAAGCCTTGTCCACTAAAGTAACAAAATATTTTATTATTTACAAAATTACTGAAAAAAACAACCTTTTTTTTTATACAAAATATATTTTCTCTTCACATATATATATATAAACCGTCTTTAATAAAAATTCATAGGCAGACATTGTCATGGACAACAAGCCTGATGGCACAATCAGTTTTACCTCACACTTCCACGCTAAATAAGATGAAATGAATGTGTAACCCTATCTCTTGTATCCACACTTCAATTACTGATATTCTAAATTACGCAATGTCTCACGGTCTACAACACTAGATGTACCCAATCTTTTATATGTCGCAGTAAATCTCTTTTGATTAAACAACAAATGCAATTCCAGATGTTTATTAAAGTACTGATTATTAAATTTGCATAGATTACACATTGCACATCTCCACAAAAGTTTCAAAAAATACATTTTCCAATATTTGCATAGATTACACATTGCACATCTCGACAAAAGTTTCAAAATTTACATTTTCCTATTCAATACTTTTTTTTATTAACTCCAGGCTAACTCCAAGCTATTTTCAAGGAGAAAAATCACAAATCACAGTACTGTGTTGATCCCATTGTCACACCCACATATCAGATATTAGCAGCGTTCCACGATCACTGCTATCCCCTGTCCCCCTCCGATACAGGCCCCGCCAAGGGCCAATTTCTTGTTCTGTCGACTGAAAACACAAACAATAAATATACACAAGAACAGTTACGAAATAAAATCGGGTAAATACAACACTACCCAAAGTGCACGGGAATATAAGAATCTTTCATGGGTATCCGGTGAAGATAGGGAATTCCAACCCGAGGCATAAGTGCTTTTATCGGAACCGAGGTTTTGCCGAGGTTCCGATTAAAACACTTATACAGAGGGTTGGAATTCCCTATCCGAACTGAATACCCATGATAGATTCTTTTTCTTGCATAACAGAGACATGTTGTGCGTTGACGCCGCCAGCTACTAACGTTTTGCATGTTTTCCTGCATACCGGTTGGCGCGTGTGAATTTTTATCCCCTAGGGTGGGATGGAAATATCTAGCCCCGGTAAAATGACGGATATCCTTGTCCGGTATGCAAGAAAGTGATATCCAACCCTCGGACACTATCAAGAAGTAAATGCGAAATTTTCGTAACTTTAAAATAAGGAACAAGATACAATTATAGTTCTGCCTTGAGCACTTGATGTGAAAAGGACTCAGTGCTTTTTTTCTATTTTTTGGGAACATTACCCATACCTTCTCAGTTGGGAATTATAGCGCGATTTTTCATAAAATTGGAAATTTTAGCGCGATTTTCAATAAAATTTCGGAAAAATATAAAGTAAAGCATTCCTTTCATAATTGTATCTTTAAATACTGTTTTCTGTACACCAAGATAAATAGAAGCATTTATTTATTTAAGCTTTTGAACCTCAATCATTGGATTGGCACCCTTAAAAAAAAAATTCCTCTTAATTCGGAAAAAAAGACATGTTTTGGCATTAGGAATATGACCGAATTTCGGCTATAAAAACAGCCAAAAAAAACCACCTGGGACTCCACACATGTAAAGGCAACAAGTTATATCTGGCAGAGCTGTAGATGAGCTCAGTTTTTGAGTATTTTACTCATACCTTTTTTACAAAACCCCTGTTTTTTTAAAATTGTCAGTATCATTACTCATCAACTTACTACAAATACTCGTAACTTTTAAAAATCATGAGTATTATATTTGTATGTATTGTCCTGTGGAACAGTTTATTCATATTTACATATTAACACGATGAAAATTGTTATAAACCCGTGTCTAATATATAGGTCATACAGAGTTCCTTTTGTTTTTAATTAACTTCCATTTAACCAGAATTGTTGTTTTTTTTACAATGTATTAATTGACATCCATTGAACGAGTTCCTTTTAATCATTCATTCTGAATCAGTAAATACTCACTGCAGTCAGAAATTACCTACAGCTCTGATATCCGTAGAATACTTTGGTTGAATTTTGACACAAAACATTTGGTATGGATAGATGGACCAACGGACAGACAAGCCGAACGCTATATGCCACCTCGGCATTTGTGCATAAAAATAAATGTTATATTCAATATACAAATTGAATACAAACGCTGTAATATGGATGTGAATATTCTCTCCCATACATATATGCAAACCCTCATAATTAGACAAAATATCTTACAATTGTTCAGAGACATGAAATAACTTAGGCTATTCCATTAAAACATAAATGAGCCCCATGCAGGAAGGCACTTTTGAAATTAAACACCCACCCACAGATGCAAAATTGAGTTTAAAGAACCAAATTTCGAAAAAATGGGGTTCGCTCGTAGATGTTTATTAAATGGCCTTCCTGGGGTTCCGGATGTTTAATGGAACAGCCCTAAACAGGTATGAATAAATAATTATACTGAAATCTGACCCTAAATGTTTACAAATTGTTGACAAGGGTCACATCATACGAAATTCTGAATGCTTACATCAAGTCATGCACCAGATGGCCTGTGATTCTGGCTCCAGATGCAGCCAGAGGATGTCCCAGAGCAATCGCACCTCCATTCATGTTGGTATTCTCGGGATTCAGTCCCAATGCCTTCTCCACTGCCAAGTATTGTGGGGCAAATGCTTCATTTATCTGGCAAAAAAGAAATGGAAACTATTTATATATCAACAATAAAAACCTAGAAAAGGGAGTTATTTTCAATATGCATAGTGTGGTGCTTGTTGCTATTAAATTTATTTAATTTTACGGGTTTTGCACCCAATTTTTACCATTAATCAATTTCAGGAATTTTGCCAAGTACATTAGAAAATATTCTTTTTATTGTTCACTGAGGCCCGGTACTACAGTGACCTCTACTCACATCACATATATCCATGTCTGCCAACTGCTTGCCTGCTGCCTTGAGGGCAGCCTTACTTGCTGGTACTGGACCGATACCCATAATCTTGGGATCACAACCTGTAACAAACATCAAAATTTCATTAACTCAAAACAACAACCTTAGAAACTCTGTCTGTCGGCAGAAAGTGTCTCGCATATATTGCTGTCAAGAAATTGTGTAAGTTGAAAAAGGGCCATAATTTTGCTAAAATTAATACGGAGTTATGACACCAGAGTGCCCCTTGAAAACACTGAAAACATATAAAAAATATGAATGAATTTGAATATAAAGTAATGTTGAAAAAACAATTTATCACTAAACTTAAAACGTAAAGGAATTCCTCAGTTGATAAAAGGTCAATATAATAAATAAATACTGAGTTATGGAACTTGCTGCCCAAGTACCCTTGATGATACAGAAGACATACGAAAGTTTGCATGAATTTGAGAGTTGAAGATATTAGAATGTGAAAAACTTCAACGCGTAACTTTAACGTAAATGTCAACGTGGCTATAGTTAACGATAAGTGATTACGACGTGGCTATAGTTAACGATAAGTGATTACCTGCTATTCCATATGAGACAAGCCTGGCGAGAGGTGTAAGGTTATGTTTAGCAACAGCTTCTTCACTAGCCAGCACGAGAGCAGCAGCTCCGTCACACACTCCCTGCATAATAGAACAGACTGAGTTAATTACCCAAATATATACGTTTTAATAAACTTTAGAATTGAGAACTATTCCATTCATGGGGTGGGTATATAGTTTGGAGGGAGGGAGGGGTTAAAACAGTTTTGTTCCCCACCCACCAGGTAAATTTAAATAGAATAGCTTTGATAAATGATGTAACATTATTTTAAAATTTGATCAGGGTCTAGTGCCATCTATTGTACACGATAAAAACAATAAAAGAGACTTGTTCAGCAACAAGAGGTCAAAGACCTTGGTCATGCTCTTAGGTTGTCACTTTTCAGAAGGAAAAAAGTTATCATGGTGGATCTTTCACTGGTTTTCTTTCATACCAGATAAGGTTATGCACATTTTACATGGGTGATGGAAAGCCTGATCTTACACATGAGGGAAGATAAAAAGTCATGCGCATCAACAACCATGTCAATAACACCAAATATATACGTTTTAATAAACTTTAGAATTGAGAACTATTCCATTCATGGGGTGGGTATATGGTTTGGAGGGAGGGAGGGGTTAAAACAGTTTTGTTCCCCACCCACCAGGTAAATTTAAATAGAATAGCTTTGATAAATGATGTAACATTATTTTAAAATTTGATCAGGGTCTCGTGCCATCTATTGTACACGATAAAAACAATAAAAGAGACTTGTTCAGCAACAAGAGGTCAAAGACCTTGGTCATGCTCTTAGGTTGTCACTTTTCAGAAGGAAAAAAGTTATCATGGTGGATCTTTCACTGGTTTTCTTTCATACCAGATAAGGTTATGCACATTTTACATGGGTGATGGAAAGCCTGATCTTACACATGAGGAGGGAAGATAAAAAGTCATGCGCATCAACAACGATGTCAATAACACCAACAGTTGCAGGACTGCACTGTGAAAATAAACATGCAATACGTCAGTAATTGGCAACGTTAATGCAGAAAATGTCAATGATATGCAAGAAACAGAATCCTGGGTATCCAGCTCAGATCGGCTCTGAAAAAAACAATTATACCTCGTGTTGGAATTCCCCATCTTTACAGGATACCCATGAAAGGTTCTTATTGTCTCGAGCCAGTCAAGCCACAGTGTTTCTATTTAAATAAAATGTCCAAGTGCTCTTCTGTAAGAGCAATTCCAGAAATACATACAGGGGTGTGGAGGGGAAGGCAATTTGAAATTAAGATACCCCACTATAGACGTGTTTTTACCCAAAAAATGACAACTTTTCAATAATTAGTTCAAACAATTCCAGGTTTTCATGCAGTAAAACGTAAAGAAACATTTTCAGCAAGGACCATATAAATTATCTTTTTAAAACCCTGGTAGTTTTGCTATCATTTTATTTGATGGTCGTATGCTGTCTTCAAACCCAAGAAATAGTGCAGTGCTTTCAGCAATGACCTTTTATACCATTTTTTAAAACTAAAGGGTAATTCATTCCTCGTTTAATAAATGCTGTTAATAGCTGTATCCTGTGTTTCACGTAAATCCAAACCATTACGCAATACCGTAATGACTTACAGAAGCGTTTCCAGCGGTGACTGTACCATTCTTCTTGAACACGGTCGGGAGTTTCGCCATAGACTCAGGGGTCGACTGTGGTCGTGGGTGCTCATCTACCTCAAACTGTTCTGGTCCTGAATTGTGAACAATTATGTTATATTAAACCAGTATTTACAAGTTTCATTTTAAATGTGATAGTATCACAGATAGTATTACTGATTATACTGTTACATATGTGAATTGATGCTAAACACACTATTTAATGCTTCATGAATCTGTTATACCATGATTGTGATTATATTTAAATTATATCTGAAGATATATTTTACTACAGTATCCAAATATTTTACAAATCTAGTCTATATAATTTAATATTTAGTTTTCTTTGTTATCAAACACACATTTTCCCAGGCACTATGTGTGTAAGATATTTTTTATTTGTAGCAACCTTGTACACTTTTTCCTCCTTTTCCCTCTGATTGAAAAATTACCTCAAATGTGTTCACTAGAGAGTAAACCACCATTCATCAGGTCTTACCTTTCTTTCCTTTTAGTTCCACTGGTGTTATCTCTGCCTTGAAGACTCCTGCGGCTTGAGCTGAAAGTTGTAACATAGTTTTTAGTTTTAACTGTGAGCAGCCCAGCACCTGTTTTATATTAGAATGCTTTTGTTTGTTGTTGTTTCAATAATAATTATATGTTTAACTATTTCTTTCAAATAATCACAATTATAAACAAGATTAACGCTTTAAAATTTTAATTTTGTTTATAAACATTTTGCTTTCAGCCTTTTTATTAAAGCCTTATTGTGCTGATGAGCTTCATACCGTTCAGCAAAACCTGCAGGAAGATGTTTTAAACTTACTTCTGGCTGATTTCAAACAGCTTTCTCTAGGAATATGTCATACATAAGGTCAATGTTAACTTTGTTGTTCAGTGTCACTGCCAGGGTTCGTATTCATAAAGTATCACTGGACTATACGTTAACTTTTTTGTTCAGTGTCACTGCCAGGGTCCGTATTCATAAAGTATCACTGGACTATACATTAACTTTTTTGTTCAGTGTCACGTCCAGGGTCCGTATTCATAAAGTATCACTGGACTATACATTAACTTTTTTGTTCAGTGTCACTGCCAGAGCCCGTATTGATAAAGCAACTTAAGGGTGCCCTCTGGTGAATATCAGAACAGTAAGAATTTTTAATTTCCCTGTTTTTTATGAAGACTAACATATTACTAGTTAGTTTCTGGAAAAATAATGATGGGTCGGTGATTTAACTTTTTCGCAAAATTAATCTTTAGTAATACACTCTCAGTGTGGTTTTAAATTCTGAATCAGCTGCAAATTGTGTATTGCAACTTATATGTGTGTAGTGTAATTTGCAGAACAGGTATCGATTTTCCGTCTTTTTTAATGTAATAGTTCATACTTTAGGACGAACAATTAAGGGTTGTGGTATTTTTATCACCATCCGAAAAATTATTACATCCCTTGTCATTACCCCACCCAGTTTACTATCAATTGCATTTTTAAATTTGTGATCAATCAATTTTTCATGATAAATGAACAGTAAACTTTTTGAGATATTTTGTCTACAATATATACAAGACCTGAGTTTTAGAATGAAAATATAAAAATTGGGGGTCGGTGTGCATATAAGAAAGATATTCAATAAAAACTGAGAAAAAAATGTGCTTTTTTAGATTTCGACGAGCTCTGACATATAACGGCATAGGTCTGTAACAAATAATAGGAACAATACTTTTATTCCTGTCTCTGTATATCCTAACACATGTCTTTGTAATAAAGTTTAAATTAAGTGAATATCTTAAACGGTTTTTGAGAAATACCATCTTTTGTACCCCTACCCCCCATTTTGGCTTATGTTAAAAATTGTCAATTTTGGGCACAAAATGTGAGGTCAAAAAAAAATTCTAAACAATTTTCATTTTTTTTGCACTAAAATATCCCTATTGGGCATAAGTTTGTTACTGTATAATTATTTTTTTCAGTTTTATTATAATTTTTGAAATATAACAAATGTAAATTTCCGGAAGTGCAAAAATCCAAAACCTCAGCAGTGGCCACCCTTAAGTGGAAAATATCAAAATTTAAGGTTTTTACATAATTTGAAATATCCTTTAATATTTACCTCTCAGGGACACTACAAACCATCTATTTTAAGATACATATTTAGCTGTATGTTTTATTTATCCATAACCTTATTAAGAACATTAGGAAAACGTCTTAAATCGATAGAAAAGGGTGTTTAAAATATTTATAAAATTTGACATGAGTTACGATATTGCTAAGAAGCTTTATGAATACGGACCCTGGACTAAACATTAACTTTGAAGTCATTTGACCGTAAATAATTCCTATTCTCTCCCTTTCCTTGGAAGCGACTAAATAACCTAATTATGTCCTAAATGGTTCATCCTTGCTCTTGCTCTCTGTAAGGTACGTCATACTTTAGTGGCTCATAGGGATGAAATGGTTAATAGAGCTTAAAGTTATCCAGCCATGTTTTGTTTCATGAACATGTTAACTTTATGTTTATTTAAATCGAAATCAATACACAACAATAGATATTTACAATTCACACATAGCAATATATCTGTGAAAAGCAAGTATAAGATTTTATTTAATGACGTAGAAAACTTTGAACAGATAAATGAATTCACAAGTAAATGTATTTATCAATTATCTGGCAATAGTTGTGCAGCTATACAATTCAGATTTACCCCATTTCCCCGTCCAGTCACGCAGTGGTAAAAGTAGTATATACATCATGCAAATAATACTTGTTTTTACATACAACTTGGTAGCGGTTTTAAATATATATTTCTCTTCAGCACTATCAAGAAATGTTCATATGACGTTTAATAGTAAAATGTGTTAATTGATAATACTACACAAAGGGTGGCCATTCATCTTTAAAGGGACTGGAGGCACTCTGGAAGAATTCTGGGTGATAATCCCAATATGAATAACTCCATCATAATGTGTCTCAGTTTCATATTCAACGTGCATGTGCACTTAACTAGGCCCCATGAAACGTCCCATTTGACTAGAGCTGTCACTGAAGGTGATGAATACCCCCGCTTATTTGATACAGCCGATGAGGGTGGGCAAAATCAAGAATAAGAAATGTCTTAAATATCTGCCAATTTTTTTAATGTGAAAAAAAGTATAAGTAAAACAAAGGTCCATAATTTTGTAAAAAAATAATTCCAGAATCGAAAAACTGTTGATGCAGAGACACATCATATCATCACGTGTGAACTGTATGTCAAGTGTAATAACAATCCATGAAAAGTTTTAAAGTGAAAGCCACATGAAGTTCATTATACTATAGAGTGAAAAATTCTAAGTCAAATAAAGGGTCATAATTCTGTAATAAATTAGGCATAAACAATATGTGATGTAGAGGGACATAAGGTAATCAGTTGTTATGTGTACATGAAGTTTGGGTACAATCAGTTCAAAAATGTTTGAGAAAAAATGTGTTAACAGGTCATTATAAAATATTAGAGTGGAAAATTCTAAGTCAAACACAAGGCCATAATTTTGTAATAAATTAGGCAATCGATGATGGGTGAGGTACAGGGACATCAGTTGTTATATGTACACGAAGTTTGGGAACAATCAATTCGAAAATGTTTGAGAAAAAAGAGGTCCAAGAGGGCCTGTGGAGGTCCAAGAGGGCCTGTGGACACTCTCCTTGCTAAAGATAACATTTCCCTGTCAAAAGTCTTTCAATTGGAACATGGCGATGATATATGCAACTAGGCTTGGTACTGCCAAGTTTCGCTGAAATCCGGCCAGAGGTTCAGGAAAACTAGTTGCGAGGAAGTTTGTGTATTAAAACCTTAAAAGGGCCAAAAGTCATTCAACCAGAACATGGCAATGGCAGGTGCAACTAGGCTTGGTACTGCTCATCCCCGTCATGATTCTTTGAAATCCAGCAAGAAGAAACTAATCTGGACAAAGTTTGTGTATTAAAACCTTTAAAAGGCCATAACTCTGCCAAAAATCTTTCAACCGCAACACGGTGATGATATGTACAACTAGGCTTGATACTGATCATCCTTGTCATTTTTCGTTGAAATCAGGCCAGGGGTTCAGGAGAACTAGCCCAGAAAAAGTTTGTGAATAAAAAACCTTTAAAGGGCCATAACTCTGCCAAAAATCTGTAAACCAGAACGCCATGATGACATGCACAACTAGGCTTGGTGCTGATCATCCTTAAAACGTTTCGTTTAAATCCAGTCAGTGGTTCAGGAGAACTAGTCCAGCCAAAAGTTAACGGACGGACAACGGATGGATGAGACGGATGATGGACAACTCAACGTCCTCTAAAAACCAGTCGTTGAGATTTAAAAAAAACACATTTATATCAATAATGATTAAACTGACGGTAGCATGCAGCTCATTTAATGCATGTGGAAATTTCATATGAAACTGAAGAATCTTATGATAGTTATGTCTCCCCCACTTTGTGGAGGGGAGACATATTGTCTGTTGTCTGAATGTCACAAACTTTTTCCGGACAAGTTCTCCTGAACCCGTGGCCAGATTTCATTGAAACTTTGCAGGGATGATTAGTACCAAGCCTAGTTGTGCATATCATTGCCGTGTTCCATTTGAATGATTTTTGACAGAGTTATGGCCCTTTAAAGGTTTTAATACACAAACTTTGTCCGGACTAGTTCTCCTGAACCCCTGGCCAGATTTCAGCAGAGATGATCATTGCCAAGCCCTAGCTTCGCATATCTTTGTCGTGTTGATTGATTCTTGGCGTATTTATGGCCCTTTCCCAAGTGGGGGAGACTTCTGTTTTTACTAATAACAACCTCTGGTTTTCTTTTGTATTTGGACTGGTACCAAATTACTCTTTCAAAATCATCTCTAGTCCCTTTAACTCTTACTTTCTATAAACATGCATCAGAAACAAATTAAGGTCCTGCGTAATCATTAAAAGAAATGCAAACTCTCCTGATAGCACTCTACTTGGCTCTAAACAAACATGAATTACGAATAGTTAAAACTTCATATTAATTAAATTCCGCCAATCGTAAAGATCCATACCTTTAGCCCATCTCTGCTGTGACAGAAGACCGTATTTATCACAATCTTCTCTTGAAATACCGTACTGCTCCGCAAGGTTCTCGGCGGTGATGGCCATTGGAAATTTGGTGTAAGAGTCTGTCAGAGCAGCCCAAAGAACATCTTCTAGCTGAATTTAGTATAAATTAATAATTTTAAATTTGCATTGAAGTAGAAATAAAGTTTTGGCTGTAAAGTGTAATCATCAAGTAGTTAATTCACATCTCTTAACTTGCTGTCCAATACTAAACATGATTTTTTTTTGGTGAATAAGGGATGTTGTTTATGTAAAATAGATCCCTCAAAATAGTGTTTTTAAAAAGCTGCAACCTCCGCTGACAGAGTGATACACACAAAACTTTTAAACTTAAATATATATGTTTAAAGTCTATTTTTAGAACCCATCAAAACCAATTGGATAAGAACTCTGTATGAAAGTCTTTATCAAGGGTGACCCTATTAAGTCTAGACTAATCTTTCTTCGGGCCCTCTAAATAAGGTTTCATCTATCGTTCCGATCCATTTGTTTTTTTGTTTACAAATATTGTGTATCACTAGAACTGGAGTTACCCTACAGAAACGAATTACCATTAGGCCACATAAAAAAAATGTCCGACCCTATTTTAAGGGGCAGACCATAAAACTTTTTATGCAAAATATTTAAAAATAAAATAAAAAATAATAATAATGTTTTGTTGATAATGCCAAAAAATCAAACTCAAAGTATAGTAATTTAAGTATATATTAAATTCATTATCAGAATTGAATTCATTATTGAGTAAAAAAAAAAAAAAATACCTACCTACCCTATTTTTTTGGCCAGTGTTACCTGAACCACATATTATTTTGTTTGGCCTTACTAAAGCATTAATTAACAAACGAGACTGACCTTCAACCAAGGTGTGTCATAATGATATTTCTCTCTCATATCGTCAATGGTTGTGTAACAATTAAATATAAAAGCTTCGATAGAACCAAACGAATGTGACGACGCATAGACAGACAAACAGACAGACTGACTTCCACACCTTTGATGTATAGGCTCTAACAACCTATTAATAAAGAGTGGAGAAGCTATGGAGATATGACTTCTATACAGATATATCCTGCTCACCTGGAGATCCTGTCCAAGCCTGGTACCAAACCTAACGTTGCGTACAGCGTATGGTGCCTGGCTCATGTTTTCTGCGCCACCAACTAAGGCAATCTGGCAATCTCCCAACATTATTTCCTGGAAATTACGGAATAATGCAGGCAAATTATAATATGACTTCACATCTTTATTTAATAAAACATCATGTCAGTCATAAAATAAGAAGAAGATGGTAAATCCTCTTGGGAGAGCCTACAGACAGACATGACACGTCTACTTGAGGTGATACAAGCTCTTAGATCGTGTTATACCAGTAATAATCCTATTTTATCACAAATGGCTTCTGCCATAAATATTATAATACACAAGTGCTGTCTTAAGTAAGCTATAAAACACTAAATAATTTACCCAGTATATATACTGAGCAAAACAACTTTAGCGCATACTCCATAGATGACAGTGCTTCCACTAAGGTTCAAATGTAGGAAGTTCGAACTTCCTGTGTATCAAATTTGGAAGTTCATGGGGAAAATTTAGGAAGTTCCAGTGTTTGGGCATGGCATTCATAGTCTTTGAGTCAGTGAATCCATGTGGTAGTGAGGGAAACAACACATCTAAATTGTTAAAAAGAAAAAAAGGATAATTATAATCATCTATATGTTTTTAAAAGAAAATATTTGATGACCTCATTATATAAACGGTTTCAAACTAAAAATACTTAATTTCCCTTTGCGTGCCATACCCCACCCACACGTTTTATACAGTAAATTACATTTTGCAAACAGTTTTCAATTTATCAGTCCAGGAAAGCTTTTAAATTGGCATACATTAATGAAAGGTATGTAAAACTGTCAAGTGTAGGAATAAATGTAACAGATTCTTTAATTTTTTTATCAAAGCAATCTATCGTTTTTGCCAGTGATAATTTCACTTCCGTGTTTAGTCTCCATTTGCGAAGAGTTCTCTCCCCTAGGTTAGAGATTATTAAATATTGTTTGTCGTACTTCATTTCTATTTGTAACTTTGATAAATACATAGAAAAATGACACAAAGATATGAAAGAAATAGCCTTAAAAGTATAATCTGTTTGTGTAAGGAGTTTCAACTTTGTGGTTAATAAATATAAATTAAGCAATTTGGCGTTCATTTTGTGAAATGCGCGGCTACGCCAATTATCTAATTAACACGCTCTCCTCTCACCGGTCATGCGTGTGACCCTTGATAAAAACTGGACAAAACCGGATTTACCTGTCAATTACAGGCTCCACTGAGTTTTAATTGCTTTACAACTTGTTACGTCGGCAGTCTCAAATGAAATTAGATTAGATGGGCGGGGCTATAATCGGTAATTTACAGATTATGGGACATCCGTAGTAAACGATCGCGGCGTACTTTGAAGTTTTTGGAAGTACACTGTACGCCTTTGATGTTAATTTTCGCCGTACAACTACGATTTTTGGACGTAATTTACGGCCGTACGCCCATTAACGGAAGCCCTGAGATGAGATACAAAGCTGTGTATGTTCGGGGTCAATGATAAAGTGACATTAGACAGGACCATGAATTATGCAATAAAGTCATTTGTAAACAAAGTCAGTGAAAAAAATTATGAAATCTGAAAGGTTTTTGGTTGAGAATAACAATGTTTTGTGGACACATTTTAGTGGTTTTTAAACAATGACAGAATGGGCAATTCTTGTCAATATAAAACTTTAAACTTCTTCAAAGCAATATATGTTTGTATAACAAAATAAGTTGTTTTTAATATAGTGGATGTAATTCTGATACTTCGCTAAGAAAATAATAAAATAATATTTTTTTTGAAAATCACACATGTAACCATATCTTATAGCTTCAAACAATTATTATATATACTGAAAGGAAAAAGAAACGCATAATCTATTTCTGCTATATATTGTGTGTTTAGTAAGCTACTACTAATGGAATGGTACAGGGCGACCTTAAGCCTGTCCTTTCGGAAAGAAGGTTTAAACACCACCGAAGAAACCAATGGTTACCACTTTAAAGTTTCATTATCGACAGAATGCGCATTTGGCTCAAGCAGGTGAGCAAACTTAGGCTTTAAACATTGCAATCTCTTGACATTAAAGACAATAATGAAATGGTCTGACTTTTTCAAGAGAAACTTCAACATTTATGAATTTCGTGTAACAAAGTATACTTTGATTAAAAGCTCTACTACATGACAGAGTTGTCCTTTCGGTAATTAGTTGTAGCCCCTTTTGTAAAAGATATATCTGGAATATTACGTGGAATTAGGTGTATACATACAATAGTGTAGAATAGGCAACTTTCTGAGTATGCATTTCTTTTTCCTTTCAGTATATCAATGTTTATATATTTTATCTATGTCACGAAAAAGTCATGCTAAACTGTTCAGTATATAATTGAGTGGGTGTCAATTATATGCACCATATCTACACATATATCGATCATCCTAACATACATCCAAATTGTCACTTTTCATAACAGTATTCATTTATGCTCAATATATTTCCTACTTTCAGGTAGTATAGCTTTAAAGCTTTATGGATGTGAATACAAATACAGCCATAATGTGTTTGAGATTCATATTCGATGTGCATTTGCATTAAATTAGAACCCATTATCGGTATGATTTAAATACTGTTAATCAAATAGTTTGTACTAGAAAACTAGATGTCGCGGCTAGTTTTGTTGTACAAATCATTAATAATAATTCATGATGTTTTAAGGCCCTTGTAAATTCTTTGTTTTGGGATAGAAGTCTACTAATTTGAATTACATGTACAATTCTTATAATCCTAAAATTTCTGATCTAACAAGAAGACACAACCATGACCGAACATTTTCATTAGCAATAATTAATCGGAAGGTAGCATGCAGCTTTATTTAATGCATAAATGCACATTTCATATGAAATTGAAGCTCATTATGTAGGTTTGCATTTGGATTTACACAAACCCCTACCTAGATTACCTCTCTATAGTTTAAGGAAAGCTTTCTGAAGTTTTGAGTAATGTGACAAACAGTATTTATGGGAAGAGGTGCAGTGGGACGGGCACTGTGCACAACAGTATTGAAGGGAAGGTGCAGTGGGACAGGCACTGTGCACAACAGTATTGAAGGGGAGGTGCAGTGGGACAGGCACTCAACAGTACTTAAGGGAAGGTGTGCAGTGGGACAGGTAAGGTGGGAAGGTGGGACAAGTAATGGGAAGGTGGGCAGTGGGACAGGCACTGGCAAGGTGGGCAGTGGGACAGGCACTGGGAAGGTGGGCAGTGGGACATGCACTGGTAATGTGGGCAGTGGGACAGGCACTGGGAAGGTGGGCAGTGGGACAGGCACTGGCAAGGTGGGCAGTGGGACAGGCACTGAGAAGGTGGGCAGTGGGACAGGCACTGGCAAGGTGGGCAGTGGGACAGGCACTGGCAAGGTGGGCAGTGGGACAGGCACTGAGAAGGTGGGCAGTGGGACAGGCATGGCAAGGTGGGCAGTGGGAAAGGCACTGTACACAACAGTATTGAAGGGAAGGTGTGCAGTGGGACAGGCACTGTGCACAACAGAATTCATGGGAAAGTGTACAGTGGGATGGGCACAGTGCACAACAGCATTTATGAGAATGAGTACAGTGGGACGGGCCTGTGCACAAACGTATTTAAGGGAAGGTGTACAGTGGGACAGGCACTGTGCACAACAGTGGTTATGGAAAGGTGTGCATTGGGACAGGCACTGTGCACAACAGTATTGAAGGGAAGGAGTACAGTGGACAGGCACTGTGGATAACAGTAGTTATGGGAAGGTGTGCAGTAGGACGGGCACAGTACAACAATAGTTAAGTGAAGGCGAGACAGGCACTGTGCACAACAGTATTTAAGGAAAGGTGTGCAGTGGGAACGTGAGCAGTGGGATGGGCATTGGGAAGGTGGACAGTGGGACAAGTAATGGGAAGGTGGGCAGTGGGACAGGCACTGGGAAGGTGGGCAGTGGGACTGGCACTGGGAAGGTGGGCAGTGGGACATGCACTGGGAATGTGGGCAGTGGGACAGGCACTGGGAAGGTGGGCAGTGGGACAGGGACTGGCAAGCTGGGCAGTGGGACAGGCACTGGAAAGGTGGGCAGTGGGACAAGTAATGGGAAGGTGGGCAGTGGGACAGGCACTGGGAAGGTGGGCAGTGGGACTGGCACTGGGAAGGTGGGCAGTGGGACATGCACTGGGAATGTGGGCAGTGGGACAGGCACTGGGAAGGTGGGCAGTGGGACAGGGACTGGCAAGCTGGGCAGTGGGACAGGCACTGGCAAGGTGGGCAGTGGGACAGGCAGTGGAAAGTTGGGCAGTGGGACAAGCACTGGGAAGGTTGGCAGTGGGACAGGCACTGGCAAGGTGGGCATTTGGACAGGCACTGAGAAGGTGGGCAGTGGGACAGGCACTGGCAAGGTGGGCAGTGGGACAGGCACTGGCAAGGTGGGCAGTGGGACAGGCACTGAGAAGGTGGGCAGTGGGACAAGCACTGGCAATGTGGGCAGTGGGAAAGGCACTGGCAATGTGGGCAGTGGGACAAAGGCACTGGCAATGTGGGCAGTGGGACAGACACTAGGAATGTGGGCAGTGGGACAGGCACTGAGAAGGTGGGCAGTGGGACAGGCACTGATAAGGTAGGCAGTGGGACAGGCACTGTGTACAGCTAGGCCACTGACCTGAGCACCAGTAATAACAGCCTGGAATCCTGAACCACAAAGCCTGTTGACTGTTAATGCTGGCACATCAATGGGTACACCACAACGTAAACCTACATGCCGTGACATGTACCCCGCATCGGTACATGAGCTCTGCAAACACACATAAATAAAAATATCCAAAAAACGCATATAGACCCGTAACCTTAAACTCCTCGTTCAACACTGACCTGTGCCCCATTAATGATGGCCTGGAAGCCAGATCCACACAGCCTGTTGACAGCTAGAGCTGGTACCTCCATGGGAACCCCGCAACGTAGACCAACGTGTCTCGCCATGTAGATGGCATCGGTCGAGGTCTGTACATTAATGTAAAAGTGATCAGATTTTGAGTAAATATTATCGTATTTGATGATCATTCAAACACAACATATTTCACTACATTTGATTGGTTATATTCCATCACGTAACTTCAGCGTACACATCATATGCACAAATCCCATAATCCCACAATGATAAAGCATGTTTAAACACATTCCACTTTAAATATAGAGGACAAACTATTTCCAGTTATCCTGCAGTGGGAGGAATTCAAATATCACTGAAATGAAATAACAAGTTTTTAATTAAATATATCAGTAAATTGTTAGAATTATAAGGATAAGGAATAATTATTTGTTTAGAATGCTGATTTATAAACAAATTAAATACAAAGTACTGTATTCTATTCCTGAGTGATATGGCAATGACTTTACATTAATTTCAGAAAAGATGAATTGTGTCCCAACAGAAGAAAAATCATAATTTAGGTGAAAATATTGACCTGCATACAACATAACAAGAGGGATAAATGGCCATGAACTGCTCATCTGATGGCCTTGTCACATTGTATTTAGACACTTGCAACAGTAACAGAAATGCGTGTGATAAAAGAGCTCTAGTTGTTTGTTTTTTCTCTTTTTTCTAGTTTTAGTTACAGTGACCTTGACCCCAGTGACCCCCAAATGCAATCCCAAGCTTCTTTTCCATATAAGGTACCTACACAGCAAGTTTCTTTCCAATATCTCATTCCCAACTAGTTATTGAGTGGAAACCATTTTTCTATTTTTAGTAACAATGACCTTGACCCAGTGACCCCAAATGCAATCCCAAACTCTCTTTCCATATAAGATACCAACACAGCATGTTTCGTTCCAATATCTCATTCCCAACTAAAGTTATTCAGCAGAAACCATTTTTCTATTTTTAGTTACAATGATTTTTAGTTACTATGACATTGACCCCAGTGACCCCAAATGCAATCCCAAGCTTCCTTTCCATATAGCTACCTACCCTGCAAGTTTCATCGCAATACCTCATTCCTACCAAAAGTTATTGAGGGGAAACTGTTTTTCTATTTAAAGTAAGTGATCTTGACCCCCAGTGACCCTAAATGCAACCCCAAGCTTTCGTTCCATATAAGCTAACTACCGTCTAAGTTTCATCGCAATACCTCATTCCTAACAGAAGTTATTGAGTGGAGACCATTTTTCTATTTTTAGTATCATAACAGTGACCTTGACCCCAATGACCCTAAATGCAATCAAGCTGCCTTTCCATTTAAAGCTACCTATTCATCATAATACCGCATTCCTAACAAAGTTATTGAGCGGAAACTCAGAGTCTGACGCCGCCTGCCAAATTATATAATCAATCTAGTAATCAGGTTTTCCAAGGAAAATCCTTGGAAAACATGGTTAAAATGCAAAAGCTTAATATAAAATGACATTATTAATGACCCATAAAAGTCGAGGTCATTCCGCGGAACCACTCTGTGTAACTGAGTTGTAGTACCCAATATATAACTATGATTCTAGTTTGGTGTTTCTAATGCATTTAGTACCTGAGAAACAGAGCTAAAATGAAATTAATGATTGGAAAATGTCAAATGTCATCTGTGGAATTATTCTGCTTACGTGATCTGTACTAACCAATTTACAAGTATGATTCAAGTTTGGTCAGTCTAATGCATGAAGTTCCTGAGAACTAAAGCAAAATACAAAAACTTCAAGTTGGCACATTTGCCCTTGACAGAATATTAACAAATAGGTCCGTCGCAGATTTTATTTTCGAAAAGGTGAGACAAAAATGCTCATAAAGGCACTGTAAAGGAAAATGCACATTTAAACTGTCAGTATGTATGATTGCGTCTATTTGTGGGATCTATATCTGTATATATCATTATGTATTAATGCTATATTTATGTAAACACTACAAATCTGCACATGTACCTGCATGACGTTACCAAAGGTGACCGAGCCGACCAGTTCTGGGTTGACCTTGCTGGCATCTAGAGCCGCCTTGGCAGCAATCTCTTGCAGCTTGTTGGCAGAGACATCCTTCAGCTTGCCGCCGTATGAACCAAATGCGGTTCTCTTGGCAGCCACAATGAAAACATTGGAGACACCTGCAAAATCATTTCATGTAAACTTATATAGTGTAACCTATTGAGATACTTCTGTTCAACTGTCCTATGTCATTATATTTATCAGCAAGGCAAAGGTAAAGTTTGGTAAAGATCAGATGAAAAATGAAGGCCCTATCGTCTTGAGGTAAAATATAGCGTTTTTAACTAAATCAAGGGCCACAACTCCGCTGTTACTGGTTCGATCTGGCCGGTTTTCGAAATTGTCCGAGCTTTCATTGATATATCCAATATGGTAAAGTTTGGATGAAAAATGAAGGCCCTATCGTCTTGAGGCAAAATATAGCATTTTTAACTAAATCAAGTGCCATTACTCCGCTGTTACTGGTCCGATCTAGCCGGTTTTCAAATTTGTCCGAGCTTTTATTGATATTAACAATTTGGTAAAGTTTGGGAAAGATCAGATGAAAAATGAAGGCCCTATCGTCTTAACCAGGCAAATTACAGCATTTTTTTCTAAATCAAGGGCCATAACTCCTCTGTTACTGGTCCGATCTGGCCGGTTTTCAAACTTGTCCAAGCTTTCATTGATATTAACAATATGTTAAAGTTTGGTAAAGATCAGATGAAAAATGAAGGCCCTATCGTCTTAACGAGGTAAAAGATAACGGACGACAAACGACGGACAACTCCCCATCCCATAAACTCTGCTGGCCCTTGGCCAGTAGAGCTAAAAACACTAAAACTGGGGTAACCAGAACCAGTTACTACCACAAAATCATTCAAGTTTAGATGCATTCTGTACAGGAATTTTCCCTATATATATATAATTTTCTCCAGGTAGGGCAGTCACGGAAATTAGGATTTCAAACCACAAGCCCTTTGGGCTTGAATTCTTTGATTCTGAACAAAGCCGGATAAAAACGAACAAAGCCCGGAAAAAAGTATGTCAAAAATTGAAAAAACACCAGTATACTCACTATGGGCCTAATATAATAGTAACATTTATTCAAATTTGATCATGGTAATGTTTATTTCAATCTCTACAATATCGTAAACAGTGCACTTCAAAACAAAACTCGAGGATATTATGACTGACAGACTATTTTATGGATTTTTATGGATATTACTACCGGCAAATCAACAAGCCCGTCGCGCTTGTTTTGGACAAGCCCGGCAGGCATTTTACCACTTTTGGGCTTGTGCAAATTTCAACCACTGGTAGGGTGATCATTCAGCTTTACAACCATGCAATAAAATTCTTTGAGCATGGATGAAAATCCAATGAGCAAAGCCTCTCAAGTTACCT
This sequence comes from Cyrtodaria siliqua, assembly GCA_037043455.1. NCBI lineage: Eukaryota > Metazoa > Mollusca > Bivalvia > Adapedonta > Hiatellidae > Cyrtodaria > Cyrtodaria siliqua. The sequence continues at coordinate 45,985 of JAWPHD010006008.1, forward strand.
ACTGTTATGCAACAAAATTCATTAAAAATCATTTTGTAGGCTCCAACATGATAATTAGTAAACAACTACTAATTGGATCTTGATGAAGATGTATTTATCCTTAATAATAAGTATTCAGACATAAATAAACACTGCACATTTGGTAACTATTTAGATTTATTAGCAAATGAACTTGGTAACTGATTTAGGTTAGAAATGGTTATTAGGGAAAAGTATCTGCTACTCTAAACCAAAGGGAGATAATAATTTGGCATTTTTAATAACTTCCAGCAGTTATAAAACATGTAACTGTTTAAGGTTAGAGCTCTGACTGGTGGAGTGGGAGGGTAAAAAAAACTTCCAAACTCTTATTTTCTCAATATTGTTATGTTTTGTAAACATTTATTGAAGAAAGAGAATCTAAAATGTACTTTTTCTGCCATTATATCTGTAAAAATAAATTGCCCCAGACACCAACTTGGCACGAATTGGCTTTTAGCAAATTATTTTGCACACCCAAGTCTTGAATTTCTTCCTAATACACTGGCGGGATATATGCACAATGCGTATTTAAATGTGTCTTAAGCAAATTAACACTGTGCACTCCCTAAATAGTACCAGAGTCAAGACCACCCCCACCCTCTAAACCCCAAGCTCAAAATCCCGTCATACTTTTCGCACTCACCAAAATTCGCCCTTGAGTCGGACAATTTTTGGAACTTCAGTAGTGGGTCATAAAATTGCTTCGATGTTGCCATAAGCTCAAATACAGAAATTGTCCTTATTTTTCTTCATGTATGTATAAAAATTTCCTTACATAATTACATATTTTAGATGTGTTCTTGTGTAAAATGTTCGGGTATTGGCTCCTGACCAGTGTTCGTCTTCAGGGCAGATATATTTAGACATGCCCCAAAGTCGAACATGTAATTGCCCTTGAGTCGGACTATAAAGGTAATTGGAGAAATCAATAGATTAGGGGTAATTCTTGTTGTTTTGAATGAAAGAAATCATTGGATTGCCTCCTTTTCATAGTAACAGTTATTGACCGTTTCCAGTTGAGAAAGATATGCAACCATCAATAACTGTCTGAGTAAGGGGCAAGTCCAACTTAAGGGCGAGTTACCCTACGCTATTATTCTTTTATATATGTATACATATTTACGGCTCAAATGCCAGTGGTTATAATTTACGAACTTTGTACCATGAATTGATAGAACGTTACATTTTATGACCTTTGTTAAAATGAAGAACATTCATGGTTTTGTTGATTTCAGTTTCTTTTTCAAATTAAAATAATGCATCAGAAACAAATACTTTAGCAGCTAGCACTACGTTAATTGGAAGCAATGCATGTGCTCATTCACCATTACATGAAAAATGTGACATTTCTAACTTACTTCTGGCCAGCACCATTTTTAACTTTCAAAAGGCCTGCACTATGTTTTAGCCGAATAGTAAACTACGCTATTATTCATTTCATCTAGGCATGAAGCGCACATTTTTTAGAACTAACCTGGGCCCGATATTTTCATCCCAGATTTGATATATCATTAAAAAATCAAAACATGACAGACAGCACTTCAATCAGACCTTCTTTAACTCTTGGATTGGCTAATTCATATTTTTCCATTGCCAAAATGTTGAGATTTTACCATATTTTCACTGGGTGATACAATTTGAGTTACTCGGTTTTTATCCTTAGCTTCTATAGTAAAATAAGGAATATATCTATCTATCTTTCATTAATTCCAAACCCCTGCTGGGGACTTAGGAATGACTTTGGCAGAGTAAACAATATGATAGTTTTCAAGATTCAATTTGGAAAGATACATATATTAAATCAATTTGCATAAATTTATGCATGACAAATCATTATGCAGGATTTTAAAATAATCACTCTGTAAATACTTTAATTTTAACAGTAAACTCGGTTGAACATCAAGGATTAAGACCGTGTTTATCACCTACCAGAATGTAGAGCTGTGTCAAAAATTCTGGTCACTTTATTTTGATGATGCTTTATCAAAATTATGAATTCAATTGAGAGACGTAATAATTATCTGTTGCAGAGATGTTGAGATTTTACCTTATTTTCAGTAGATGATAAATTTTGTGTTACTCGGTTTTCATCCTTAGGTTCTATAATAAAATAAAAATCTTTGGCAGAGTAAAAAGACGATACTTTTCAAGATTTTGATTGTGAAAGATACAAATATGAAATCAATTTGCATGAATGTGCATGGCATATGCAGGGTTTTAAACGATTTCTGAAAAGGACCAATATCATGTCATGCTGATAATTTTAGAAAAACTCATATCAATATCATTTATAGTATAGTTTTCAAGAAGTAGTCGCTACAAACTTGTATTTTAAAAATATATTTTTAGCTTTGGCGGCCATCTTGGATTTCACATCAACATGAATTTTTGCTAGGATCAACTAAATTTTATGGGCAACATTTCTGTAAAGTTTCATGAATATCCATCCAGTAGTTTCAGAGGAGAAGTCGCTACAAATAAAAGTTTACGGACGGACGGACGGACAGACGGACGCCGGACGCCGGACGGCATAAGCTCTGCTGATCTCTGATCAGTCGAGCTAAAAACTGACCAATCAGTAACCAGAAGTAAAAAATACCTAATACATTCTGGTAGATGATTTATCCTTGATGTTCAACCAAGTTTACTGTTAAATTTAAGGTATATACAGTGTGATTTCTTTAAAACCCAGCATATTTCATGCAAATTGATTCAATATATTTATCTTTTAAAATCAAAATCTTGAAAATTATCTTCTTTTTACTCTGCCGAAGATTTTTATTTTACTATAGAACCTAAGGATAAAAACCAAGTTACAAACATTTTATCACCTACTTCCCAACAACACTTACCTTCACATTGTAGGAGTACCCCATTGAGTCAACCAGGAGGTCCTTTCCTTTCTGCGATCCACGTGGTATCATCTGATATGTTATTCATCCCAGATTTGATATATCATTAAAAAATCAAAACATGACAGACAGCACTTCAATCAGACCTTCTTTAACTCTTGGATTGGCTAATTCATATTTTTCCATTGCCAAAATGTTGAGATTTTACCATATTTTCACTGGGTGATACAATTTGAGTTACTCGGTTTTTATCCTTAGCTTCTATAGTAAAATAAGGAATATATCTATCTATCTTTCATTAATTCCAAACCCCTGCTGGGGACTTAGGAATGACTTTGGCAGAGTAAACAATATGATAGTTTTCAAGATTCAATTTGGAAAGATACATATATTAAATCAATTTGCATAAATTTATGCATGACAAATCATTATGCAGGATTTTAAAATAATCACTCTGTAAATACTTTAATTTTAACAGTAAACTCGGTTGAACATCAAGGATTAAGACCGTGTTTATCACCTACCAGAATGTAGAGCTGTGTCAAAAATTCTGGTCACTTTATTTTGATGATGCTTTATCAAAATTATGAATTCAATTGAGAGACGTAATAATTATCTGTTGCAGAGATGTTGAGATTTTACCTTATTTTCAGTAGATGATAAATTTTGTGTTACTCGGTTTTCATCTATAATAAAATAAAAATCTTTGGCAGAGTAAAAAGACGATACTTTTCAAGATTTTGATTGTGAAAGATACAAATATGAAATCAATTTGCATGAATGTGCATGGCATATGCAGGGTTTTAAAAGAATCACACGGTATTCATAATTTTGATAGAGCATCATCAAACAAGAGGTCAATGACCTTGAAGCTCTACTGATAGATTTTGATAGCTAGATCAGCATTCCTGTGAAGTTTCATAAACATCTGTCAAGTAGTTTCAGAGGAGTAGTCGCTACAAGTTGAAGTTTTTACTATATAACTCTAGGTAAACAAAGATGGTCACTGGCAGCCATGTTTAATGTCGAATCAAAATATAGTTCGACAAGGATCAACTTTTTGTCATGCTGATCATTTCAGAAAAAATCCCATATCAATATCACTTACAGTTTTCAAGAAGTAGTCGCTACAAATATGTTTTTAAAAATCTATGTTTAGCCGTGGTGGCCATCTTGAATTTCCGGCCGACCTGAAATTGTGCTAGGATCAACTAGACATCAAGAGCAACATTCCTGTGAAGTTTCATGAAAATCCGTCAAGTAGTTTCAGAGGAGTAGTCGCTACAGATGTTTACTATACAAACTCTATGTAAACGAAGATGGCCACTTTCGCCCATGTGTAATGTCGAATCAAAATAATTTTAGACAAGGATCAACATCATGCCATGCTGATCATTTTAGAAAAAGCCCCATATCAATATTCCAGAAGTAGTTGCTACAAAGATGGACGCTAGCGGCATTGTTTAAAGTCGCATCGAAACGAATTTCGACAAGGATCAACATAATGTCATGCTGATCATTTTAGAAAAAGTCCCATATCAATATCACTTACAAAAGTATATAGTCGCTACAAACTTATTTTTTAAAAATCTATTTTTAGCTGTGGCGGCCATCTTAAATTTCTGGCCGACATGAAATTTTCTAGGATCAATTAGACATCAAGAGCAACATTCCTGTAAAGTTTCATGAAAATCCGCCGGGAAGTTTCAGAGGAGTAGTCACTACAAGTTTTTACTATATATCTCTATGTAAACAAAGATGGCCACTGGCAGCCATGTTTAACGTCGAATCAAAACGATTTCTGAAAAGGACCAATATCATGTCATGCTGATAATTTTAGAAAAACTCATATCAATATCATTTATAGTATAGTTTTCAAGAAGTAGTCGCTACAAACTTGTATTTTAAAAATATATTTTTAGCTTTGGCGGCCATCTTGGATTTCACATCAACATGAATTTTTGCTAGGATCAACTAAATTTTATGGGCAACATTTCTGTAAAGTTTCATGAATATCCATCCAGTAGTTTCAGAGGAGAAGTCGCTACAAATAAAAGTTTACGGACGGACGGACGGACAGACGGACGCCGGACGCCGGACGGCATAAGCTCTGCTGATCTCTGATCAGTCGAGCTAAAAACTGACCAATCAGTAACCAGAAGTAAAAAATACCTAATACATTCTGGTAGATGATTTATCCTTGATGTTCAACCAAGTTTACTGTTAAATTTAAGGTATATACAGTGTGATTTCTTTAAAACCCAGCATATTTCATGCAAATTGATTCAATATATTTATCTTTTAAAATCAAAATCTTGAAAATTATCTTCTTTTTACTCTGCCGAAGATTTTTATTTTACTATAGAACCTAAGGATAAAAACCAAGTTACAAACATTTTATCACCTACTTCCCAACAACACTTACCTTCACATTGTAGGAGTACCCCATTGAGTCAACCAGGAGGTCCTTTCCTTTCTGCGATCCACGTGGTATCATCTGATATGTTACAGCCTGGTCGTCAACCCGATCATCTGGCGGCGGTTGGTCCACCAGCGATCTGAAATGCAAGACAATTAGTTAAAAATACATGTTATAACGAAAAAAAAAAATTATTTAAATTAATATACATATATACAGTCATTTTATTTATCTAATTTCACAATTTACTGAAATCTACAATTCATTTATTTATCAAGTTTACATATTACTAAAATCTTGATTAGGTGCCACCTGATTCTTATATACCTTTCGTGAATGACGTGAGGTTCTGCGTACGACCTTTCTGCTAGGAATGAAGAGCAGCCACCGTGTCATTTACTGTTGATGTCGTCGAATTTAAACCGGAGAAGTTCATGGTAAAATCACCGTAAGGCACCGACTCTTCAGCGTCAACCTCCTCATCGACATTCTAAAAGAAAACATAGTCATATTCGAAAGTGTTATCAATTAACAAATTTAATTTTTAAACATACAGCTTTTCACAGATATTGCACTTTGTGAATTGTATATATCTATTGTTTATTGATTTCGATATAAATAAACATAAAAAAAAACATGGCCGGAGAACTTTAAGTTAATGTCAGCAATGATTACCTCGGACATCGAGACTGAAACATCATCGTCAATTGTCTCATCGTCAACCTGCTCATCATCGTCAACCTGCTCGTCAACCTGCTCATCATCGTCAATTATCTCATCGTCAACTGCAACATCATCGTCATTCTAAAAGAAAACATGGTCATATTGTTCAAAACTTTAACAGGTGTTCTGGTCATATAATAATGCATATGTGCTGATTAAAATTATAGGTTCATTGATGGGTTCTTACAATACCTGTGATTGAATATACGTAAAATGGATTATAAGTTGGTAACTCTTAATTCGACTCCAGTTTATTTAAAAAAAAATTCATTCCAAGATTATTTATCAGATTATCCAGCCTTTACAATTTATTGCATTGATATTTTATTTCTACAATGATTACCTCGGACATAGACGCTTCTAGTGCGGGAATCTGCTCGGCACAGGACTTACAAATGAAGGTCAGTTCGATTCTTAGCTTCAGTGCTTCCCTGTACTGGTCTAGTGTAATTCCTGAAAAGACACACCGTTTACTTGTGCGACAACATTTAAAACACACATTGATTGATAAATATATCTTTATTTATAAACTTGTGCAATCTAAACTTTTAATAATACAAACGCTACTAGATGTAGAAAAGGGATATATAAACTGGTTTCTTAAGGTCAAAAGGTTGCTAGAGAAATATTTGTTTTATGTATGTTAAACAAACATTACTAGACGAATTTTTACAAGAATTTAGAGCCAGAGTTGATACAAATCAGGTACTCATGTTGTATAAAGTAGTTAAAGAAAGCTTTGACCTTGCACATTATTACCTCTTGTGTAAATATAATTCCAACATACCTGTATCGCAATTGCGATGCGTCCACATCTTGCACGAGTCACACTCGATGGCATGCTGCCTGGGTCGAACCTCGAGCCCACAAGAAACACAAAACGCGGACATAACAAATACTCAAAAATAACTTAACACGGTCGAAGTAAATGTACTATATGCGATGCAAAATAGTTATGATGCTTGTTCTTTATGACTGTCCAATTTATACAAATATTGTAAACTAAAGAAACTTGACTAACAATACAAATGCATTATTATCTATTCATTTGTTGACAGTTTTAAATTTCTAACAAAAGCGTATCACTTTTAACTTTACAAATGTTACAAACAAATAACAATTGTATTATTTTTGGGCAGTTTTGTTTGTGTGTGAACAAACTCCTTTGTTGTTTTTTTAAAAAGTTATGTTCTGTTTAATCTGTTAATTGTTCTCTTCGGCTTAATGTATATGCTTGATCTAAATTGATGAAAGAAACACATCTACCGTCATTAAATGATTAAACAAGTGTCGCCGCACACTTATTAACCAAACAGTGATTGTTAATCCGTTATCAGCAATTACGTTTGCTAATACGTTTGCTAATACAATCAACTAGTGATTAAATCAGGATGTATTATGATAATTAATTGATATTGGAACATATTAAAAAACATGCAAGGTGCTACAATGACGTAAAACCCCATTCAAACAAACACAAAATATGCAAAGGAAATCTGGTATTGAACACAAAACGTTAATACGTATTATTTTTCCAAATTTATTTCAATAGTAAATTCATTTTAATAACATTATTACAAGATGACATATAAACATTCTAAAATTACACACAGCTTCAGAATTGAAACATATGAAAGCAATAATAAAATTCGTACTTAAGGGGACAAACAAACAAACAAACAAATATTATAACACAGTAACAATCATTTGAAGATATACACAGTAACAAAAAAAAATCTTCAAGAAAATCTAAAAAAAATAATAATATAACCTTTTTTATGACGAGTAATAACAATAAAAACAATATATATGTAACCAAAATGAGTACGAACAAACTGAAGTACAAGTTATTCCGGAAGCATTTAGAAATAAATAGGGGGACGTTTTGACTAGGGGACGTTTTGACTAACACATTAATAGGGTGGGACGTTTTGACCAAAAAAGGGGGACGTTTTGACCAATTTGGGGCCGTTTTGACCAGGGGACGTTTTGACTGTAATTCACTGAAACTAAGATAAATCTCAACATCTCCGTATTAGAAAATTATGAATATAACAGTGAACTTGATTGAGCATCAAGGATAAAGACAGAGTTTATCACCTACCAGAATGTACTGGTATGTCTTATTGTTGGTCACTGATTGGTCAGTATTGTTGAGGATGCTCTAACAAAATTATGACCACTTTTTAAATGATCACTCATGGAATTCAACCCAAATAAATGTGAAATAATTAGGATAAGAAGAGCCTACACGAAAATTAAAAACAAACAAGAAATGTTACTGTAAGTGACATATACCCCCGAAGTGGTTTTGACGTTTGACCTCTAAGTGTGACAATGACCTTGAAGCCATGGACCTGGAATTTGTGCGCGACATGTCATCTTGTTGTGGTCAGCACTTTTGCCAAGTTATTTGAAAATCCGTTCATGAATGTCAGAGTTATTAACCGGACACGAAAGTACTTCTTTTGACCTTTGACCTCTATGTGTGACCTTGACCTTGGAGTCACGGACCTGGATTTTGCGCGCGACTCGTCGTCTTGTTGAGGTGAGCACTTAATTGTGCCAATTTATTTGAAAATTCGTCTAGGAATTCCTAAGTAATTGACTGGGCACGATTGTACGGACGGACTGACTGACGAACGGTGCGACTGCTATATGCCGCCGCATGAAATAAACGTCTGTGCAGTGATTACAGGGTCAATTGTTATAATCCACTGAAGAGGCAAACTGCTTGGGCGTTAGTTACTATCAACCAAAATTTAGACTGGACCCTCACAAACCAGAGTCCTTATATAAGGACCCCGCACATGGTTCAGCATCACAAATAAAGCAATCTACCAAAATTAACTTTTTAAAAAGAACTACTAAAAAAGCGGTAAAAAGGCCGCTGGGTGTTTAAACCAGTGAATTATTAATTATATCTATTATTAATTCACTGTTTAAACCAAGATCTAGGTTATACCAAACCTCACGTTTACACTATTCATACTTTTCATTACCGAAATGTGAGATTTTACCTATTTCAGTAGGTGACATTTTTTATCATTAGGTGCTATAGTAATATGAAAATCTTATGCAGAGTAACAATATGATACTTTTTAATGTTTGAATTTGAACAGTGAACTAATAATGATTATTAGTTCACTGATTTGAATTGAATCAGTTTGTATAACTGTGCATGAAACTTCCAAGGTTTTAAAAGAATCACAATTTCTGATCACTGATTGGTCGCGTATTTTTTTTTATGATGCTTTATCAAAATTGTTATCCCATTTAAACGGGACATCGTAAATAAAGAAATCCCCGTTAGACTTAAAAGCAACAAAGCAAGTCGACTCACTGACTGGCAGAAGCTAGAGAAACACGCAACGAAACCAGTGAAGGCACTTTCGGCAAGCTTGATTTTTTTGCTGTTGAAACTAGCGTCTTGATGTATTTATTCAGTATCATTTTGACCTGAAACCTGCTTCGAGAGGTCCCGACATGTTACGTTATGGCATGCCACAGACAACCTACCTTGTCATGGTCCAACATACCTGTTTATAACTGTAGACGCACCTTACCATACGCTCAAATGGGTTAAGCGAACACACGTCTATTAAAATGTCTAACAATGGATAACTGGTTCATGGTAAGTGAGTAGTAGATGATACACAAATTGTCACAATGGATAGACCTAACCATACTTGTATTTACATGCTCCAGATACGTAAACCACTTCTTAGATCTCCTCAAACACCGTCTGTACATGGACTGTTGTATTATTAGACGTAATTTGTATTCGTCAATGAATTATTCATCAGAGTTATGTGAGCGGATATATGCGTTTCGTGATTAAGAACGATTACCCAGAGTTCTCTGCGCGTGTTTACATGGTTACGTACACAATTTCACTAGCATGTAGATTATTTTCTGAACTTGATTTGTGTTTATTTTGGTGTATTTAAATGCCGACAAAAATAAAAACCAAATAAAAAGATAATTAAATTACACAAAGGATTATCGCTAAACATCATACAATGACAGATTTTAAAGAATTGAAGTATGAGCCCCGTCAAGATTGGAATCAGACATCAACTGGTGTTGGGCATCAGTTTAGACCAGGATACCATTTTCCAAGCACACATTATCATGTAAGTAAATATGTTTCATTGTTTAATATGGAAAAGGTATAGCCTAAATGGGGGATTTATCTCGTTCAAGTGTTAAATGTTAAACTTTACAGGGCATGTATCAATCATCGTTTTCCCACAGGTTGAGGACACTGCTCCCATCATCTTTTCATCTGCGGTTTGATGTAAAAAAAAAAAGAGAACAAGATTGCATCACGTCTTCAGTGCTTGACCATTCATATAAACTCGGTAAATTAGGCTAATTTGGCATCAAACCATGGCATTTTTAGGAATTGATCTTTTAGTAAGTTATATGCCTTTACGCTCCGTTAGGACTTAGCCTAATGAATTGGCTCCTATGCATTTTTTTTTTTTATTATTCTGACGTTCTGTGTAACTGCATATTGATGCTCGCCAATACAAAAAAATTCAAAAGAGCATTAAACGTGTATTTAACACACTATGTTAGGACTGTATAGGCAGTACATATAAAAAAGTCAAAGGCTTATGCACATCGGAGGATGGACGGCGCATATCAAAAATCGTCTCGGCCTTTGTGGACATGTATTTCATGCACTACTAGTTATCTTCTAAGAAAATACTTTATCTAGAGTAACGTATGGTGGGCCTGTTATTTGACTGTTGATACACAGGGGGTCTCACCATGTCGAAGGCAGTCTTATGTCTAATCTGAATGTTTAATCTTTAAAGGCAATAATAGGTGACCCTGTTCCACCACCCCTGGCTCACCAAGATCAAATCACCAAAGACCAACATTTTGAAACAACAACAGGAAAGTTCCATGACAAAAAGTATCCTGCCACAGTATACGCTGAATCCATCTACAAGAAGGCACCCGGACATTGGAAAGTTGACTATGTAAAAGACCTAGCTGAAAAGGTAACTCATATCAATTAAAATAGCAACACAAACTTAGTAACAAAAGATAACATAAATAATATACTAGTATCTAGCTTAACAAAAAATATTTTCTTCATTTACTGATAAATACATAGACTTAATCTAATAAAACATACTCCAAAGTAGGCTTATCTATAACACTTGATGATAAGCAAGTATAGCACATACATGTATGTATGCCATTCTAACTTGAATATTGAAACAAAAGCTCAATGGTGTTTAAAACATTTTTTATAGGCGATATACATATTTTAAAGCAGGTGTGGCAATACCTAGTCAGTAAATAATAGGAGTCTGGTCTCAGCGAGTTGGTTTATTTAAACACCGAGATGGGCATAGCCCATCTAGGTTTTTAAATATCCAACGAGCTGAGACAGCTAGGCTCTATCTGTTTTGTACTATGGTGTACTTAATGACCCTGTCAGTTCTTTAAATTTCAATTATTATAGTATGGTAAGGTGCCACCCTTTTGTTTATTCTGAAACAATTTAATGCTATGCGTTCATCAAAAACAAATTTCAACGACCATACTACAATGAGGTTTAATTCACCACAGGATGGTAATAAATGAGCAACTTTTCTTTGAGAAAATAACAACTTACATGTCATTTAAATGAGTACTAAAGCATAGTTTTAACCTATTTATTAATTAAACATTTCTGTGTCCAGCTATCTAAGGGAGGATGGCGTCGTCCACTCACAATGGGCAACCAGGTATCTGAGACTCAAGACAGGTTCAACAGTGCACCAGGCGTCAGACAGAAATATCACTTTGACGACACTGCGGGTCTCGGTCTGCCTCAGGATTATTTGTTGCATGATCATCACGTAGAGGGACCTTCCAAGGTAGGTCACACGGATATTACATTTGCAAATTAAACATTTTTTAAGATTTAAATAAATCATTATTTAGCATCATATATATACTGTATAATCCCTAATAAACACCCCTCCCCTAATAAACATCCCCACCCCACTTTTTTCAGAAATATTTTTTTTAAAACTTACCAAAAGATGCAAGTTAATCCGTTTCATTCACAATGGAATATGTACACAAAATCACTAGAAAACTTAAAATCCAATGCATTAAATAAATGACAGGCAGACTTTGGTTTTCTTGATAAAGAAAATCATTAAAATAATTAATGTCCGATTTAAAAGTAAAATTATGTATTTTTGGTCTCAGATAACAAGACAATAACAAGACAGCTTTTTGCCAGGCTCATTTAAAAGTTTATAAACATTGTGAATCATCATTGCGTTAGTTTTTTATCTATTTTATACATTCATGCAATACTTTCATTTTTAAATGTGTCTCAATAGAAAATGGCCATTTCACAGTCTGAAAAGACACTGACGATAGTTGATGTCTCTCTTGCACTTTTTCACCATTATCAATCTTCCGAATTCACATTGTTGTTGGTAAAATAGCGATATGAAAATATTGTTAAAAAGGGAATTTATTCACTTTTTTCGCTGTTTATGCAATTTACCATGACACGCTTAACCGACCATAAAAAATTCAAACTCTTTCGACACAATATAAACGGTTTTAACCAGCCAGACCAAAACCCAAAACTGGAGCGTCGAATTAAGAGTTCCTAAATCATAATTCATATTACTCGTATTTTTAGAACCCGTTTAAAATTAAACTTTTACTTTTAATCGGCACATATGCATTAATTATTATATGACCTGAACATCTGGATAGAGTTTTAATGCCCGATTTTGTAGTGCAATCTTGTCGTCAATTGGCGTGTTTATAGTAAACCTGATGACTATTGGTTAACGCAAGGTGTAATATGCCTTATTTACTTATTTGGCAGTTTAGCAACTTTTAACTGTTCATGTACTATTAAAACATTAATAATGGGATAAGTGTTTTATCTTTTTACAGTATGGTCAGGGGACCACGCAAAACCCCAAACTCCAGGGTCTCCAGGGTCAGCCATGGTATGTGCGAGACAAGGGAGTTCTCCGACAGCTAGATCCCTATCTAACCACCACACATAAAGACCACAGGGCCTTCAGACCCGAAGAGCTGAAAAAGTACCCCAAAAAGGATGCTGCTACATATTGGCAGTGTGAAGACTATCCAAAAGCATGGGGACATGGCCTTAAACAGAAGTGAGTCTTTGATCATTTATATTAAGTTGAATTGGGGTTTTACGGCTCACCGACACAAAAAGGTTATATGGCGCCAACAGGAATGACCAGACCCACTCTCCATTTACATCTAGATGAAAATATGCAGAATGGGCCTAGAATCTTCTCAACTGCAGAGTTGCTGCAAATTCTGTTATAAACACTCCATTTTTCGATGAAACCACGATCATAGTTTTCTGCCACCACTCAAGAAGCACCTGAAACAATGCAGGGATGATGATGATGAAGACCTTTAATGAAATGACAAATAAACACAAAATGAACATTAATCTGGGGGAGGGATTTTACCCCTCTGCCTGGATAATTAAGCAGTGGCCCTATTCTTGTTCAGGAACCACACAGGGCTTGGTCATTATGAATATATATACAAGACCTCGGTTTGAGGGTGTCTCGCCCACCGCGGCAAACCACAGGTGAAATATTTGATTAAATTTGTGTTTAAATGATTTCCACCAAAGAGCATACTTCATATGACCAAGTATCAAACAAATAAAAGCGAAGTAATCATAAGAAGTTAGGTTACTGAGGTGTAGTTGTGGGAAAGTAATGCAAAATATGACCTTGGTATTTTTTATCGTTCAGCGATGTCCACCAATGCCAAAATTATACATATGACCAAGTATCAAAGACATAAAGTCAGGCAATCATAAAGTTAACTGAGGTTAAGTTACCTAACCAAGGTTGTTACCTAAGTAAGGTTAAGTTTGGAGGATATAATGCAAAATATGACCTTGACCTTGGTATTCCCCACCCTACTGTTTGAGTAAAGATTGAGTGGAATTGGATTTTCATGATCATGTAATGGTGGCCTTGACCTTTGACCTACTGACCTCAAAACCAATAAGGGGCCATCTTTTCATCACAGGTAGTCCACCTATTAAGTTTCATGAGATTTGCTTCAGGAGAGAGGAGTTATGGAACGGACAAGATTTTTCATTATCTGGTGCCGGTAACCTTGACCTTTGATCTACTGACCTCAAAATTAATAGGGGTCATCCTCCCCCACAGGCAGTTCACTTATGAAGTTTCACGAGATTTGCTTCAGGAAGAGAAAAGTTATGGAGCGGACAAGGTTTTTCATTATCGAGTGATGGTGACCTTGACCTTTGACCTACTAACCTCAAAATCAATAGGGGTCATCCTCTAACCACAGGCAGTTCGCCTATGTAGTTGCATTAGCTTGGCTTCAGGGGTAGTGGAGTTATGGAGCGGAAAAGGTTTTTCATTATTGCGTCCCTGTGACCTTTGATCTACTGACCTTTAAATCAGTAGTCCTCCTCTCAGCACAGGCAGTTCACCTATAAAGTTTCATGAGATTTGCTTCAGGGGGACAGGAGTTATGGAACGGACAAGGTTTTTCATTATCGGGTCCCGGTGACCTTGATCTTTGACGTACTGACTTCAAAATCAATAGAGGTTGTCCTCTCACCACATGCAGTTCACCTATGAAGTTTCATGAGATTTGCCTCAGGGGGAAAGGAGTTATGGAGCGGACAATGTTTTTCATTATCGGATGCTGGTGACCTTTATCTTTGACCTACTGACATCAAAATAAATAGGGGCCATCTTCTAACCACAACCAGTTTACCTATGAAGTTTAATGATATTTGCCTTAGGGGGAGAGGAGTTATGGTGAGGACAAGGTTTTTCATTATCGGGTCCCAGTGTCCTTGACCTTTGACCAACTAACCTCAAAATCAATAGGGGTCCTCCTCTACACAGGCAGTTCACCTATGAAGTTTCATGAGATTTGCTTCAAGGGGAACGGAGTTATGGTGCGGAAAATGTTTTTCATTATCGGGTCCCAGTGACCTTGACCTTTTGACTTACTGAACTCAATAGGGGTCATCCTCTCACCACTGGCAGTTCACCTATGAAGTTTCATGAGATTTTGCTTCAGGGGCAGAGGAGTTATGGAGTGGACAAGGTTTTTCATCATCAGGTCATGGTGACCTTGACCTTTAACCTACTGACCTCAAAATCAAGAGGTCATTCTCTCATCACAGGCAGTCCACGCATGAAGTTTTATGAGATTTGCTTCATGGGGATAGGAGTTATGGAGCGGACAATGTTGCATCTACAGACAGACGGACAGGGTGAAACCTGTATACCTATAGTATGCAAATTCTATAGTAAACACTCCATTTACGATGGAGGCCTAGGTTGAATGAAAGTACTCGGTCTAAGATATAAATTATTCATCCACATTTATTATCATTCTACTAAAATGAATGTCTCCAAATTTATTTATTGTTTACCTGCCATTTTTGTTTACAACATTCTGATCTGCATAAATTACAGTAGTCAAACCACGTAACCTCCAGAAATTTCCGGAGCACGATCGGAAATAGTCGCAGAGTCATAACATTTATTTTTCTTAAAAGACTGGGCACGTTTTTAAGAAAATGCAATATTTGAGAATATATAGGTAACCTGTCGATATCTAGGTGAAAATAACTGTCCAAAAACGTTTATTTTTATAGTTTGTTATTATAGAATACCGCTTTTTTGGGGAATTTTAACAATGAAATGAGTATGTATGGACCTTTAAATTTTCGACCATTCAAATATTTAACCATTTTTTCTTTCCAGTCCTCTGCCAAAGACATCTGTACCACGAGAGCAGTTACCGATGAGAGATACTACCTTCTTCACGTCTAAAACTAAAGTTCCCCGTGCCCCAAAGGCCATGATTCCTGTACCACACTCTGGACTTAAATCTGAAAAGATGGACAAGTACACCCGACCATCAGATGTGAAAGCGAAGGAGGCGATGTTCTGCCCTGTTGATACTCCTTTTACATTACCTCGTAAGTAATTAATCGTTATTATGTGTCATGTCTAGAATGTTACATAACACGATATACAATTTTTTCTATAGTTCTGTAGATGTGAACCCTCTGTGTAACTCCTGAAGAAAGCTCTGAAGAATATCCAAAATATTTATATAGTTAGCCTGGCCAATATTCTCAACAGATCCATCTCTCACAATTAATTACCTATGTAACCTACTAAATAAATGTTAGATTATCAAGAAATGTTCAAAAGTTGACCGTTGACCCCAACCCAAATATTGAAACAATATGTTTGTTGCCTCCCACTTACTTAATAAATTGGGACACCCATGCAGCTTTTTTTTTAATATTCAGACATTCAGTATTGCTTCATATGGGATGCTCATCAAATAAGAACATTTGAAAAAGAGCTAATCACCTATTTTAACACTCTAGACTCCCGCAGTATTCTAAACACTCCTACACCTATGAAGTATGAACTACTTAAATGTTGTTTTGTTAACTTGTATGTAAATAATGCTTTATTCTTCTCTTTCCAGCTCCAGGTACCAAATCTATACTGACAGCTCCCAAAATGTACAACACTGAATACCAACATATAGGAAGTGAGAAACCAATCATGGTGTGAGCCTTCCTGTGATATCTATGATGGACATTATTGGATATAACTACTTCAGCTGTGAAATATTCATGAAACAATCAAGTTACAAATTACACCTTATCATATAATTATTGTGTATTTAAAAAAAAAAGCTAATAAAAATAATTTATAAAGTTATTGACAATATTATTGCTTGTCAATTCCGAATGCTTCATTGAGAAGAGTGTGCAATTTGATTACGAGGTATATTTTTGAGGATTTTGTCCGACGATTGATCTTTCCTCTACGTTTTTATTTCTGATACAAGATGAACAATATATAGAGGATCTTACATACGAGTACTCATTCATTTTTGAATTTATTAAACGAGTTGGCAAAATGCTATAATGCGAGGATCTTATCATTTTTGCTAACGAGTTTAATAAATTCAATAATGAATGAGAACTAATGTTAGATTCTATTTATCAAATAACTCACACATTTATATTTAATCTGAATAGTTGATGAAGCAGTGCCCAATACCGAGATACAAGCTTCCAGGATGGCGACGAGTTATTTCGTAAAAGCTGTAGGACTGCTTGAATATTCACCCTAACTGTTAATGCGCAGAATATGCTGTCCTCTAGGTGGTTCCATCTGTAACAGTTTATGAAAAAAATATTTTTTATTCTTTATCACCTTTTACTTTTTTGTTATGTTTTCTAATCTGTGTAACATATAGTATTTTCTTCAAATTGTTTGTTTCCTGAAGAAGGTCAGGAGGCCAAAAATTTGAAATAACAAAGCTATTTTTAATTTGTTAAATTTATATAATACATTCCTTAAGGCCGAGTCACTGTGATATAAACATACAATAGACTCACAGTGTGTGATTGTTAAATAATAAATATTTGATGTAATGAATGTGTGTCTATGGTATTAAATGTCAACTACATTTGACCTTTGATAAATCTCCGATATGCTCGACTTTTTTCTATGAATGTTATAATATGACCTAATTTATACATGTTATACATGTAAAACAAAACAAACATGTACTTTTATTTGTCATCATGACCCCTGAGTGGTTACAGGGTGCCACATGAGTGGTAGAAAACAACCATCATGGTTCCAGTGTAAATGAGGTTTCTACAACAGAATTTGCAGCAACTCTGCAGTTCTGCAGGTGAGAATTATTTAGGTTCCATATTTTCTCCTTTTTTTCTTTCGATGTAAAAGTAGGGCGGGCCTTGAATTTTCAGTGTTGGTGCACCATTAAACACAATTCAACATAACTTTTGCTTATTGTTTTATTCATACCCCTTGTTCAACAACACAATGGAATGTTATAAAAGTTAAGTTCTTTATAAAGTGTATGCGTGTGCATGAATGACTAAGGTTTATAGTCGCTCAACTATATTACTGAGTGATAAACGAACAATACAGAAATGTTGTTGTTTTTTTAAACTGCTACAGCTGTGTCTAAATGAGTAGTTTATTATGTACACAGTATACTCGTCACAGTTTGTGCGAATAAACATACATGCTTCTATCAAGTTGTTTGCTAATTCCTTCATTTCCAAGCTATCATAGCTCTTGTTCATGCTGGTATTTACATAGGCCTGTTTTCGAGTAAGTATATAAGATTACACTTAAATGAGAACAACATATTCCATTAGAACAGTTTCAAATTTGTCCAGGCTAATATTTGTAATAATTTGTTATGGACGACATCAAATCTTTGAAAGGAGGTAAATCGATTAATGTGGATAATCAAAAGCTACAAAAGCTGTGTAATGTTATTTGTGATTTTTTGGGGGAAAAGGAACCTACAGAAAATATTGTCTGGGACAAATTTAGGTGTTTTTCATAGAGCTGATGTTTTTAGGCCAAATATATGTTGAATCAAATATATGTTGAATAAGAAAAAGGGGGATAACTAGTTTGTTTACTAAATGTCTCAACCAATTCATAACTTTCACATGACATCATCAAAATCATTTGACCAATTAGTGATCATTAAAATTAAAGACCTCCACATTCTGGTATCGTTGGTGCTCAACTGACTTTAGCCCTTTATAAAACTAGTTTGTAGTGATAATTATATTAAAAGCTTTATTTGTTTGTGTACATCTTCTTTTGGTGTTGTCCGATTTTAAAACACCAATAAGGATACATTTAATTTAAATCATGGTCTAATATTTTCATTTTTCATATAGAGATTGAGGATAAAGTCCGAGTAAACCCCTCTATTTTCACCTACTGAATATCTTGACCTACCGGAAGTTGACTGGATGTAAAAGTTATGAATTCTTTGTTTGGACTTTTAGTGCCAGCGTTTTTCCATACATGTTTAATAATTTTCCTGTTGTTTTTGTCCAGAAAATGAGGGAATGAAAAGTGGGTACTTTTTATTTTTTGCTCAGTATAGTTGTGTTACATTGAGAGTGCTATTGAAATGCCATGTTACCGTCATTTATAACCTTACATGTGTTGAAAAACAAACAAACAATTCATGGCAGTTCAGTGGACAACACATTGCTCTTTAGAGCTGCAGACCTCTGCATGTGTGCGTTTGCTCCCAGCTGGAGGAGGTATGTCTGAAGGGAAACTTCGTCTTTAATCGCATCTCCCTCTGAGGTTGCTATTTCAAACCTAACAGCATTGGCGTAGCTCTGCATAGACCCTGTAGGCCCAGGCCTACGCCTAATTTTCAGAAATAGAAAAATTAAAAAATGCAATAAAAATCGCGGGTGGGGGGTGGGGGCTGTATAGGCGGCGTAGTAACCAGAAAATATTATTTTCATATATATTTGTTTAGTTATCTTTGCCCTTCTTAAAGTCTAAAATATACGTCAGCATGCACCTAATGCATTCTAACATAAAAAAAAAATTGGGGGTGTGGGGGTGCATGTCCTCGGACCCCACTAGCATCATAACTTTAACTGCGGGCCTATGCCGTCAAAAAGGCCAAGCTACGCCCCTGAACAGGATGTGTTCAAAAGCTACAAAAGCTGTGTAATGTTATTTGCATTAACAGGATGTGTTCAGGGAATGTAAAACCCCTTTTTATTTCATTTTTATTGAACTATGGGCAGGAAATGCAGATTCTCGACTCAAAATCTTCCATTCGCTGGCACTCCATGGTGCCTAGGTATGTGGTCAAGGTTAGAACTGGGACCACGGCGGAACCTTTGCAGGATTGTAACAGACAACTTCTGGTAATAGGGTTTTTAACTCTTTTCTTTTTTCTTTAGCGGGTGTGAAGTTTCTTAATAAATGCTTCATATTTTTATCTTGATGTAAATATAGACTTTAGATCTCTGTTTAAATGGCACCATATAATTTATTGTTTCGGGAGCCAAAAAAACAACAAAAAACACTTTTGATGTGCAATTATTTTATTTCTTAACCTAATATGAAATATATATACATATATTTTTTGTATTAAACACTAACTATTCCTGTTTCACTGATATATAGTTTGTTTACCTACTAGAAACATTGTCTTGATATGTTCATAAAACCTTTGGCAGGAACAATTGAATTTTGTTTAACGGCTCATCATCACAGTACAGGTTATTTAGAGCCGCCCCAGAGAGAGGTGAAGGATACATAGGAATCCGGGAACCTGCCCTATTCTATTATCGAATAGATTCCTATGGTTCTTTAACGTCCTCGGAGGATAGACGGATACACGGCCCGGGTTACGTCCCGATCCGAAGGACGAGGCTAAGGAAAAGTGTCTTGCCCAAGAACACACTGACTGAACTCAGTGGCACCTCGGAGGATTGAACCCGGGGCCTCCGGTTACAAATCCGCCGCGCTACCGACTGCGCCACGCCAGCCCTTTTGGCAGGAACAAGAACCTTAAATAATAGTTTGTGTTTTAAAGCCATACAACTCAATTACCAATTCTCTGGCATCAAGCAAAATAAACTGGTACTTTAAAGTAGCTATCCTGCCAACAAAAGCCACATTTTACAACACATGTACACCATTTCTAAACCTGCTGATGACAAGGTATATATATATATATAATTTAAATAACCAATTTGAGAATCCAAACTCTATAGAAGCAACATAAACGGCTTTAGCCAGTCAGACCAAACACAAAACTGGAGCATCAAATTATGAGGTACCAACTCATAATGCATTAGACGCATATTCAATCACGGGTATTTTAAGAACCCGCCAATAAAACTATATTTTTAATTGGCACATATACATTATTATATGACCTGGCTAGAGTTTTGATAAACGGTTTTGTAATGTAATTTTGTTATTTTTGGAGAGTTAATTATTTCTTTAAGGACACATTTCCCAACGCTACTTGGTCATTGAAAAAGCATGGGAAGCTTGAATATTTACAGCTAGCACGCTTCATGGCTGATCAACACAGGTATAAAAATTGAGGCCCGCTCTTAGTTTTTTATTTGTATAGCATTGCTATATTGAGGGTAATTTACTTTAATGAAGAAATATATGTTCATAAGTTAGCTTTTGAATACAAAACTTATCTGGTATTTCTTAATTGTTTTTAGACCAAAAATCAGAGCACAATACATATATAACATTCTTTAATGTGTTATTATGTGTACTGGTAACAAATGCTTTATTGGGTGGGCCTCATAATCTGAAGAAAATTGAATATCACACTTTGCTCATGAAATTGTATGGCTAATGGTGATTTACAGTTACCTATAGAAATTCTCTCTCACCTCACACCACCCTCCCCTCCCCTCCCCTCCCCTCCCCAACCCCCACCCTCACCCAAATACAATAGACTGGAAATATGTCTTTAAGCCCAATGTGTGTGACTTTGAAGTAGAATACCGCTTAAATCAGTCCTTTTGGGTGTGAGGGGTGCCTTTTATTACCTCTCATTCCGAGTCTGATATTTTTCTCTCTTGTTTCTGTTTGTTGCTGTCAAGGGACCGCCTTTTAAGTATTCATTGTATATCTGTATATGTATATGTCCTATAGAAAGTAAAGCTGAGGTGTCAAATGGTTGTCTGGGTTTAAATGTATATCATAATGTATTTGGTATAAGTTAGATTATTATGTTGAACAACTGGGATAAAATTGGTGATATTTTATTACAGTTTTAATGATACTGTATGTGCAAATTATTTTGAAACTATTCCAATTAACACTAATATTTTCCCCAAAATATCTCCCCCATGCAAGGAAATAGACTATTTCAATTCTGTGCATTTTCCTTTCTTCATTTTTTTTTCATTATTTTTTTATTTATTTGATTCTATATATATATATTTTTTTTTTATTATTATAAAACAACATTCCTTGAACCTATGGGAGGGACTGAAGTTACATCAATGATAATTTCTTGTGACATCACATCTGCCTATTTTTAGGTTCATTTTAAATGTGTTAATTAAAACACGATTGTAACAAAAAGTTCCAACAAAGAACATTTATATTAAATTCTTTCGTAAAATAATATGTTTCTTTATAAAAGTACATCTGACAGATAGGATATGAAATATGTTCATGGAGTTTCCAATAAAAAGAATCTTATGCTTGCTGCTTTATATAACAAAAACTGCACTTTTTTACACTAAAAAGTGACTGGTCTAGACAACCGGTACTAAGCCTGTTATCGTTTATATTTTGAAATTTATGGAACTTAAAGAAACTAAACAGCCAAATTTCAGTTCTGTACAAAATTGTTCTTCTAGCCATGTACTGAGGTCAATACAATACTACAAATGTTCCGATTAAAAAGAGTTTGTAACTCATAATTGGACACATTGGCAACGATAACTTTATATTGCAGTTATGGTGTTCGGATTCGCATATGTAAGTGACATGTGTAGTAGGCTTTGAAACATCTGTTGTAACATTTGCTTGTTGGTGGTGGGATAGCAACTTTAATTCTGCACTCCGCCTTGTGCCTATAACAAATTCCATAAAATTCAAAAATATAAACGATATATAGAGGATATTTGTTGTTTTGGAGTGAATAACATGTTTTATTTCATCGAGAAGATGAAATAAAATGTTATTCACGACAAAACAACAAATTTTCTTTTTATTTTATGATTTTACAAACAATTATTTAAGCAATTTCAGTAACTGAACCAATAACACACCTGGCTACGCGCCCTGTTCACGATGACGTTACGAAACGTTAAATGACGTCACTTTTTTTGAAACCGTTAACGTCATAGAAAGAAAGTAATTAAATAAACAGTGGAATATCTTGTGAGTCGTGTTACTGTGCGTTTGTCTTGGTTGTACATTAAAAAAGTAGTCCCGGCAGCTACTTGGAAATAAAACTCTATATTCCACAGTGTGGAATAACAGTTTTATTTCACTGATAAAATACAGTATTTCAATAAAATACAGTATTTCATTGCTTATCATAAAATAAAAACATACACTTGTATATCAGCCATAGTTTGCTTGCCCTGAAAATAGGCAAGCCATCTCATGCAGCACTAGTTCCAGGTTTTCTGCCTATAGTTTTCGTTAAAGTTTGCCTTAGTCAACAGAAATCAATAATTATATCATTCTAAACTAGCTTTTGAAAAGGCAAAATTTGGAGAACAAATGTCTACTAGAACAAATTCGAAGGCGCGACATCACAAATCCCCACGCGTTCTTTACACGTCAAAAGGATAAACAAATATTTGACGCTTAATATCCAAATTGGGTCAGGAGACTATTTCTAAAAATAATGTTGTTTTTGCCCCTCCCTGTTATCATGTGTGGAAGTCTTATGCTAAATTTGGTTGAACTCCGTTCAGAGGTAACTGACCCCATATTATCTTACCCTCCCCTCCATCCTGTACCAACCCCTGGGCAGACATCTAAGATTGAAATAATAACCTTATTCTTCTTACACATTTTCGGGATCACTTTCGGACAGCGAGACAAACTGCCCAGGAGATACGTGGAGTCGTGGACACAACCAGCAATGCATCGGTCAACAGTGCGTCAGCGTTTACTACAAAGTGACATTTGGACAAATACGTCAAATAGGGGCAATATATTGAACTGCTGAACGGCGACGTAATCAGGATTTGTGGTGCCAACAACATCTGAGATGGACTCAACAGAATGGATAGGTGTTTTACTCCTTGGCTAGTTGCGCTTTTGCCTTTACATGTAGGACTGGCGCGCAAAACTATGGTGTCGCAAAGGATAGGTATGCAGCTTGTTGTGTCGGGCAAGCAGCGCTCTGGGGCGCAGTAGCATTATGGTATGGGGAGGTATATGATGGAGCCACAAGACACATCTCTTAGTCGTTGACAGAAGTTTGACGGCCTGTCGGTACATTGATGAAATCCTGGAGCCGACGGTTGTACCATTTCTGAGAGATCATCTTGACGTAACTACCCATTATTTGCTCATCAGGAAAGAGTGAGAAAAAACTACTACCATTTCTAAAGTCTTTGTTATGACGTGGCCAGGGAAATCGTGGCCAGAGGAATTGAACCAACAACCTCCTAAATGCAAGGCGATCACTCTGAAAAATAGTTCTAAGGATTATAGTCCCTCCGCCTTTTAATCAATAGGACGTCCTACACTTGAGTCTGGACATTGCAACTGTGCAGGTTATATTATAAATAGTATGACATGCTATGAATTATAATTAATGTCAACCAGTTAATAATTAGATCACTATTATTAGTCCAAAGACATAAAGAAAAACACTATCTAAATAAAAATCATTGCAATATGAGAGAACATTAATGTATTTTATTTCTTTTAATAGTGGATTTTGACCATTTGATGCCCCTTCCCCTGGGCCCCACAAGTGACGTAATATGGTAGTAGCAAAAAAAATATAAGATTTAATCCCATCGACATAACATTCGAGACATAATTACGGGAAGAAAAAACAAGAGGTCAATGACCTTGAAGCTCTACTGATAGATTTTGATAGCTAGGTCAACATTCCTGTGAAGTTTCATGAAAATCCATCAAGTAGTTTCATAGGAGTAGTCGCTACAAGTTTTCATTATATAACTCTATGTAAACAAAGATGGCCGCTGGCAGCCATGTTTAATGTCAAATAATTTTTGACAAGGATCAACATCATGTCATACTTATCATTTAAGAAAAAGTCCCATATCAATATCTCTTACAGTTTTCAAGAAGTAGTCGCTACAAATTTATTTATTTTAAATCTATTTTTAGCCGTCGCGGCCATTTTGAATTTCCGGTCAGCCTGAAATTTTTTCTAGGATCAACTAGACATCAAGAGAAACATTCCTGTGAAGTTTCATGAACATCCGTCAAGTAGTTTCATAGGAGTAGTCGCTACAAGTTTTTACTATATAACTCTATGTAAACAAAGATGGCCACTGGCAGCCATGTTTATCATTGAATCAAAATAGTGTTCGACTAGGATCAACATCATGTCCTGCTGATCATTTTAGAAGAAGTCCCATATCAATATCACTTATAGTTTTCAAGAAGTAGTCGCTTCAAACTTATTTTTTAAAAATCTATTTTTAGCTGTGGCGGCCATCTTGAATTTCTGGCCGACCTGAATTTTTGCTAGGATCAATTAGACATCAAGAGCAACATTCCTTTAAAGTTTCATGAAAATCCGCCAAGTAGTTTCAGAGGAGTAGTCGCTACAAGTTTTTACTATATAGATCTATGTAAACAAAGATGGCCGCTGGCAGCCATGTTTAATGTTGAATCAAAACGATTTTCGACAAGGACCAACATCATGTCATGCTGATTATTTTAGAAAAAGTCCCATATCAATATCACTTATGGTTTTCAAGAAGTAGTCGCTACAAACTTGTATTTTAAAAATCTATTTTTAGCTTTGGCGGCCATCTTGGATTTCACATCAACATGAATTTTTGCTAGGATCAACTAGACTTCATGGGCAACATTTCTGTAAAGTTTCATAGATATCCATCCTGTAGTTTCAGAGGAGCAGTCGCTACAAATAAAAGTTTACGGACAGACAGACAGACGGACAGACGGACGCCGCACCACAGCATAAGCTCTGCTGATCTCTGATCAGTCGAGCTAAAAACAGACCCCATATTACAAGTGGCCCAACTACCCCCTGGCAGACGTTCGAGTTTGAAATAATACAACAAAATCATTTGATATGTTGTTAACCTTTCATAGACGAGTATATATACCAAGTTATATGCGAACATACAAAAAAACTACAGTGTATTGAGAAGCATGGGGATAAAGGACGGGGCACTATTAGCATCATCTGTATTGTGGAAATCGTCATGTCTCAATTTTAATAGCCATTCTTCAAGGATGGCTTCTATCTCTTCACTCTTCTCTTGTACTGAATCTACTTTTGTCGTTATGGCTTCTTCCAACCTATCAAAACAATAAATACAAAATAGTATTAGACATATACACATATATTCATAGTGATGTATATATAATACTTTTCCTATTACAGACAAATTACCATAAGGGGCCACGACGCTTATCATATTATCCGATATTGGTGGTTTTCGAACTTGTCCGAGCCTTCATCGATGATAAGACACTGGCCAAGTTTGATAAGGATTGGGTGCAAACTGAAGGGGCTAAAGTGTTGACAATGCAATTGATAGAATTTTTCATTAAATCAATGGTCATAACTCTGATATTTATTACCCGATATATTAACCCGCTAAGCACGACTAAAATATCCTTTGCGTCGTAACTCGCAGGCTGATCAGGGTTTACAATGTCTGGCTGCTGATCAGTCATTTCATCCCATAAAACCCCTTTGTCACATAAATGGAATGGTCTTAATTCAAAGAAAGGACAGTTCATTATATATATGTAGCGGGTTAATAGTTTTCGAACTCGTCCAACATGTGACCCCTGGGCAGGGCCAAATTTGGGTGCAAGGTTGCCAGTTGAACAAACTTTGTAGAGAGCATAAGTTTTTTGCTACATGCAATAAATGCCTTGTTTCAGAATAGAAGGTTTTCAAGTTTCTTCCTGTACTCGTCGGGGGCCACTTTCCGTCACTTATGTAAACATAAACTAATTTTTCAGAAAAAATCTATTGATCCTGACAATTTTTACTCTACTTTCTATTAGGTTACCTCTTCCTGGAAATTTGATACCAAAGAATTTTGTTTCATATAAATTATCGAAGTGGCACGTGACCTTGTTTTAAATAGACTAAAACTGAGAAATCATTGTGCTTACAAGCCCAGTTTCCGTCATGTATTTTATCGAGTGATAGATTCAACTAGGTCAAGATACAGTAAACGTTTATGAATTAGAAACTTGTTTGCAAGTCTATTCAACAATTTCATTGTAAAAATTGTATGTTTGCGTTGTTCCATCAGTCACCCCGATCGTTATAACAATGCGCCTGGTAACGCATTTACGACGACAATTTGCACTGTAACGATGGGTAACCAAACAGATACAGGTTGTATGATTTGCTTTTCTTTGGTTAATCTATATAATCACGGTATATTTAATTGCGTCCACTGAAGAGTGATAAAAATATGACGTCATTACATTCTTATTTTTGTAATATTTTATTATGCGGCAGTATGCGCGCGCATCCCCAACGCCATATAAGGAAGTAAACACATTTTTCGGAGAAATCCCTTTCGTTTTTGTACCGTTTATTTACCTTTTGGTTGTTTTTCCTGTTTCCAAACCTCAGCTATAAACGTCTGACAATAAGTGACATCGCGTAAGTAATTTGCAGTGTAAAAACGTTTTTTAAATGAGAATGACGGAAACTGGGCTTGGACGGAAACTGGCCTCTAACGAGTATAGGCTATGTAAAACTAAACGTGATACCTGGGGTTAGGCCAAATTTGACCCCAGGGTCACCATCAGGTCAACTTGAGAACCATAAGCTTAAGGTACATCACAATATTAGGACCTCTAGCTCATGACTGTAGTTTCAGAAGTTATTTTTTTAAGATTTCCTATATATATACTGTAAAAAATGATTATTTAGACATTGTCCGTGCGCTTATTCAAGATGTTCGCTAAAAAACATGATTTTCTACCAAAAGTCAAGTATTTTCTCAGAAATCTTTCAACACACAACGATTGTGCATGATTATACTTAGTTCACAGTTCCTTAGATTAGAGTTTCCTAGTTCAACGAGAAGAGTACTCGTTCAATATAAACTGCAGATTTATATAATGTCTGTGTACTGTTATTCTGGCATGTTGTGTAGTATATCTGTTATGAGCGTCGGTAATTTCCGTGGTTAGTATCGGATTAACTCATCAACACCGTTTTATCAATAGACACTAATAGCAGTTTTCGGAACTTGTTAATTGCTGTTCTGGCAACATTTTTCACAATGTCTAAATCAATGGGTTTGGTTTTGCCATGTTTGTATATTTGTGTTCACTCAGAAATGGAAATGCCGTTATACAAAACTATTTTGTTGACAGCCTGAAGGCATGATTAACGAATAAAAGCAATCAAAACTACTGCGGCGATGATGACCGATCGGGATTAATTGGATGATCGGGAATAATCGGAAATTACCGGAAATTGCCGAAATTCTACGGAGCCAATGAGAGCACTAAATCAAAATGGAGTCTATGGCCTGCTCATTCATCATTGCACTAATATGCCTGCAACCATCAAAAATCGTTGACTACTGTACGCTAAATTATCGTTTCTTACAGTAGCTCTTATGTAAAGCTGACCTCCATGAACAACATTAGAACACATTTGGTAAAGGACCATAATCTTATGCTATATACAATATATCAGAGCTCTATACTTGGTGCTTTTACAGAAGAGGATTTTTTTAAGTCTTTCCCTATGAAAAACACATGACCCCTGGGGCGGGGACAAATTTAACCACAAGGTGGAATTTAAACACCCTTGGTAGAGTGCCATAAGCTTATGGTAAATGCACAATATAAAACCTCTGGCTTTTGTAGTTTCAGAGTCGAAGATTTGTTTGAAGTTCCCCTTATATAACTCTATGTAAAACTGTGACCCCGGGGCGGGCCAGATTTGAACCCAGGGTCACAATTTGAACAAACTTGGTAGAGGACCATAAGCTAAAGCAACATGCAATATATGAGAGCTCTGTGCTTTGAGGTTTTGGAGATGTTTCAGTTTTTTTCCCCAATAGAAATCTATGTATTAAAAGCATGTGACCCCTGGTGAGGGACCAAATTTGACAATATTTTCTACCATACTACATGACATCAGAAAACTATTATTAGCTTTTGGCCAATTAGATACTGAGGCTGGTGTTGACACGTGACCTGTAGATAAATTTGTAAACAGTGAAACAAGAAATGGAATTTAAAAGTAAATAACTTTAGGAAGGAATTGATTGAAGCAAAATTGCTTTTAAATGCAAAATTGGTCCAATTTAGCTGACTCGAGTCCTGGAATATATTTTGTTAATTAGAAGGTGAGTGACTTTGTAGCTTTCTCAATGTGTTTGAAAACAGTGATATTAAGGGGAATCACTTAACACTGTGCGTTTAAAAGGACAATAATTTGATGACTCAGAAATGCCCTTACTGTGTGGTTATATGGGCACATGCAGTAATTAGGTCGAATATGGTATTTTTATTAATGGCTCTGTGCTGCCACTGGAATACCACACCATAGACACGACACGATATACCCCACCCAGTCATATTATACCAACAATGGGATGACAAGTCCTAGCCCTTTCCTTTATATGCTAAACCTCAGGCAAGGGAGATTCTACATGTACTACTATTTTCTATTTTTTTATGAAGTCTTTGGTATTACCTGGCCGGTGATTGAACCCATGCGAGGCGTACACTCTACCATACACCACCACTGAAGTTTACCAGCAGCACCACTGAAGTTTACCAGCAGTTAAATAATCTTCATGTAACATAAGCATTAATATACATACTCTCTGATAATTTCCCATGCACGTGCCGCAGGAACATTTCCAGCACGGATAAACATTAACAGCTCTCTCTCAACAGAACTGTCTTCCCTGTAAACTTTCAAGTCCTTTCCGTCAACTATATTTCTTAAATATTAAACAAACAAATTATTATACACTATTGCATGTACTGTCTGACCATTAAAACAGTTAATTTCCCGTTAAAATCCATAAAAAGTACTAAATCCATTAATTTATGCCATGAATCTTGAAACTAATATTTTATGGGCTTCAAAAAGTTAATGCGAAAATTCCTATAAAATATTAAAAGACAACGAATGGCATACACTAATTAGACATTTTTAATGCCCAGGAATTGGTAAAAAAAGTTGAATGCCCATGACCATTTGAAATGGTTTCTTTAACTAATCTGCCTAACTTCCCAGGCTATTTCATTAACAACTAGAACTATCACTGAAGGTGGTCAATACCACCTTTTAAATTCTAAGTCAAACAAAGGGCCATAATTCTGTAATAAATTAGGCAATCAACAATGGGTGATGTAGAGGGAAATAAGGTCATCAGTAACTGTTGTTATGTGTATATGAAGTTTCGAACAACCCATTCAAAACTCAAGAAATTAACTTTACAAAAAGTAAAAAAATCTTTGGTGTCATAATCGACGATGATCTTAATTTTGAAAAACATATCATGGAAAGAAAGCAGAAAGGTTTTAAAGCACTGAAAGCAATAGAACACATTACAGGAGGTAAGAATGGTTGTAGCCAAGAGATATTTATGAGACTGTACAAATCATTAGTGTTGCCTTTTATGGATTATGGGGAATCGACTATGGTAACAGTGACATATACAGCTGCAATAGAATTCAGCAAAGTACAAAGAGCAGCACTACTTAAAGCTACAGGTTGCATCGGTAACAACAGTCTGGAAACTTTAGAAGTTCTGGGAAATTGTACACCTATAACACTTCAGATGAAATTAAGACAAGCTGAAGAAATGGCAAGAATTTTTAGCAAGCATGACTTTGATCCATTGAAACCGGATTTTGACAAAAGCTTAGATGACAGGAAAGTGAGTGGAAAGAAAACATCTTTCAACATGTTGGTGTCTACTTTCAATGAAATGAAAGGCAAAGTTTCTTTAGAAAATATTGCTAAAGAATTCAAATATTCAGAGGATAGCTTACAAATCAGCAGAAGAAGTCAAGCTAACTGTAATTGGAATGAGATGGATAACCATAAATCTGTGCAGGAAGTAAATATTCGACAAGTGCTCAATACCTTTGCAGATGATAACGTAATCATGTTCAGTGATGGATCAGCTTTGGGAAACCCAGGTCCAACAAGAGCAGGAGTAGCGATTTTCATGGAGGGCTTAAATTCAGAACCGGTGTATATCAAGAAAGCTAAATGCTCAAACGGTAACAATTATATCGGTGAAATAAGGTGAATAGAATTAGGAATGCAGTTCTTGGTAGATCAACCACAAATGATGGACAAACAAATACATATATCTGTAGATTGTCAACCAGCTATTACTGCAGAATACCAACCACACAAATAGAAGTGATTTTAAACATCAAAAGAATTACAGCATTGCTGGAAGACAAAGGAAATAGCATTTTTATTCATTGGATTGCTGGTCATAAAGAATTAAGGTAATGATTTTGCAGACCATTTGGCTAAAGAGGCAGCTAAAGAAATGATAGACAAGAAAGAAGACTTTTATGAAGGAGTAGCAGATCGTAGAGAGATCATCAGCATAATGAAAAAGGGTTAGAAGAAAAGTGGCAACGTTCTTTTGAAAATTCACCTACATCAGGAAAACTTCAAGAGATTATTCCAAAAGTTAATATAAAGAAAATGAAGATAGTTGGCGAAGAAAGAGAAGTAACAGTGATCATCAATCAATTAATCAGTGGTGTCACAAAGCTGAACCATTATATGAGTAAAATAGACCCTGAAAAGTCAGAGCTATGTGAATTGTGTAAGGTGAAAGAAACTATTGAACACTATTTATACGATTGTGACAGATTTACTAAAGAAAGAACACAGCTTGAAAATACAGTTGAACATATTATAGCAAGAGACAGTCTGGAAGTACATCATATAAACCTACAAGTTCTAACGGGAAACATAGACAATGCAGCGGATGCAACAAACATGGAGATTAAAATGGCATTTGAAGTATTCCTAAGAAATTCTGGAAGACTCATTGTACATAATTAATTATTTAAACTTGCCCAACATCAACAAACAAAAGTGTTAGTACAAAGTGAACACAATTGTAATTAAAGAAGCACATAGTGACCATAGCCAGTGTTATATTGGCAAATGAATCTGCAACAACAACAATAACAATAACGGCAAGTAATACAAGAGCTGTCGGAGAACAGCGCAGCTCGACTATTCGATTTTTCAGAGAATAATAAATTATATAGCTAGTATATACCACCAGAAAATAAGGCTAAAACAATGTGGGGTGGGGTTGAGGGCGCAACATAGCTATGTGTAAGAACTGATCAAAACTACAGAGAAATATATAAAAAAAAAATCTAGTTTTGAGTGGGGGTGGGGGTGGGGAAAGGTGGGGTGGGTGGTGGGGGTAGTAATGGCGGTTAGGGCAATATATATGTGTAAGAAGCTATGTAATAATTCACCAAAACAACACAAAAATATGTAAAATAAAATTAATTAAAAATCGAGTTTTGAGTGGGGATGGGGGAGAGGCGGGGGTGGGGAGAGCAACATATATGTGTAAGAAGCTATGTGTAAGAATTGATCAAAACAACACAGAAATATGTAAAAAAAAAAAAAAAAAAAAATCTAGTTTCGAGTGGGTGGTGGTGGGTGGGTGGGGAGAGGGTGGCTGGGGAGGGGGCAGGGGCGGGCCAACATGTGTAAGAATTGACAAAAGCAACACAGAAATTTAAAAAAAAAAAAAAAAAAAAGTTTCAAGTTGGTTGGTGTGGGGTATGGTGGGGTGGGGTGGGGGGTGAGAGGCGGTGGGTGGGACCAGTGGTGTGGGGGGGGGAGGAGGGAGCCCATGCCCCAATATGAGTGAAGTATGAATAGGATGCATAATGCTATAAGAAATCCCAAACCAAATTTATAGATATATACATGCTTACATGCAAACCTAGATCTGCCTTTATTGCACATGTTATGGGCCATCACTATTTGGGTTCCATGGGAGCCCAGAAATTGCAGAAGACAAAATGTATTACCCAACCCTTTACAACATACTATAAGGAAACCAATTCCAAAATTTAGTTCAGCTAGGACAAGAAATGTAAGAGATATAGACCTGTAAACACAGCTTACACGCAAAATTTGATGTGAAACAGACATATTTTAAGGGCTATCAGAATTTGGGTTCCACGGAAGCCCAGGGGTTACAGGAACCAAAATTACTTAAGCAGACCTTAAGACAATGCTATAAGGAAGCTAATGGCCAAATAGCACAATGCTAGGGTAAAATTGTAAGAGATATAGACTTGTAAACACAGCTTACACGCAAAATTTGATGTGAAATGGGACACATTTTATGGGCTATCATAATTTGGGTTCCATGGGAGCCCATGGATTACAGGAACCAAAATTACTTATGCAGCCCTTAAGATAATGCTATAAGGAAGCCCATGGCCAAATTTGGTTGTGCTAGGATAAGAAATGTAAGAGATATAGACTTGTAAACACAGCTTACACGCAAACCTTGATGTGGGACGCCGACGCCGACGCCAACGCCGACCCCGGGGTGATTACATAAGCTCTCTTATTCTTCGAATAGTCGAGCTAAAAATGTGTTACACGAAGGGAAAATTGTGTTGCGATGCGAAGGGACATTATGGACAGCGTAATTCCTTTGTCAAAGTGGTGGTATACTGTATAATAGGTCCACCGCTACGGGCTGTAGGGCTGTCTCGCCTTCAGAGGTTTGGTTCTTCACAACGAGGGTTTGTTTTGTTGGGGTCATTGGTGGGGTGGGCCCAGTGAATGTTCATTCAAAGTATCAAAGCAATGCCATTGACGGCATTGGAGATATATACCTTCCAAAAAACTTTAACCAAAAACTTTAACCAAGAAAATCTGAGTAAGTTCTGTTGTCTTTAAAGTCAATGTCATTGGTGGGGTGTGGCTTAGTGAAAGTGTAAGGGATTACCCCAGTGAATGTTCATACACAGTTCATACACAGTTTCAAAGCAATACCTTTGATGGTATTGGAGTTATATACCTTTCAAAAAACTGTTAACCAAACACTTTAACCAAGAAATTTTACTAAGTTCTGTTGTCTAAAGCCAAGGTCAATGTCATTGGTGGGTGGGACTTAGTGAAAGTGTAAGGGGTTTCCCCAGTGAATGTTCATACAAAGTTTCAAAGCAATACCGTTGACGGTATTGGGGATATATACCTTCCAAAAAACTTTAACCAAGAAAATCTGAGTAAGTTCTGTTGTCTTTAAAGTCAAGGTCAATGGTAGGGTGGGGCTTAGTGAAAGTGTAAGGGGTTACCCAAGTGAATGTTCATACAAAGTTTCAAAGCAATACCTTTGACGGTATTGGAGATATATACCTTCCAAAAAACTTTAACCAAAAACTTTAACCAAAGAAAATTTGACTAAATTCTGTTGTCTTTAAAGTCAAGGTCAAGGTAATTGGTAGGGTGGGGCTTAGTGAAAGTGTAAGGGGTTGTCCCAATGAATGTTTCAACAGCAATAACTT
The DNA here is from genome assembly GCA_037043455.1 of Cyrtodaria siliqua. Lineage (NCBI taxonomy): Eukaryota > Metazoa > Mollusca > Bivalvia > Adapedonta > Hiatellidae > Cyrtodaria > Cyrtodaria siliqua. The sequence goes on from JAWPHD010006008.1 coordinate 80,151, forward strand.
TGACGGTACTTGGAGATATATACCTTCCAAAAAACTTTAACCAAGAAAAATTTGACTAAGTTCTGTTGTCTTTAAAGTCAAGGTCAAGGTCATTGGTGTGGTGGGCTTTGTGAAAATGTAAGGGGTTACCCCCAATGAATGTTCATACAAAGTTTCAAAGCAATACCTTTGATGGTATTGGAGATATACTTTCCAAGAAACTTTAACCAAGTGTTGATGGCGCCGTCGCTTTCGCCTTCGTTGCTGGAAAAGTGATTCCTAGGTGTCGTTTTTTTTTTTTTGAAAAGGCGATACAATAATTAAATGGTACGAATCTTGGGACCTAGCTTAGTGCATATGCAAACTGAGTAAGAAACTGGAACACAGTATTGGATTGACACCCACAATTCTCTTTCAGCTCCACTCCAGTCCCTTTAAAGAATCTATATGGTACTTGAATTTTAGGCAAGATACGGTATTTAATTATTACTGAACTAGAAATCTTTTATCGCCCTTTGTAAGCTGGAGATAAAGCAAGAAGATATACCTGGCATTTTGTAGAAGGCGAACTATAATATTAGAGCAGTTTGCACATTTTATGTGGGAGTATCGTCACAGCTTTGTTATCATCACACCATTTCTGAAGAAGCTTGGTCCCCCCTTGACCCCTGTGCATCCCTAAGATAGTTTGTTTAAACAATCCCTGAAATGATAAACGAAACTATATTAAACATTGGTCTTGACATAAAGTTAGTGTATTAATGTTATTATTATATTTAACCTAATCTTGTTAAAAATAAACTCAACTTGTAGCCTAAAATGACAAACAAAAACTTAAAATCTAACATAGTTGATTAAAATTAAAATACTCAATGCTGACTGGTTATTGAGGTGGTTTTAATATTCCTGCGGTCATACAGAACTTGGTGTCGATGATTTTAAAGACCCGCCCAACAGGTATTGATCTGGAACAATATAAATTGATCTGGAACAATATAAACCAGCTGTAAAATAATTTATTTCTTAAACATTTTTAGTCAGTAAATATATTCAAATTATAAGTTCTTTTCATCTTCAAGGCCTGACCTGGGATTTAAAAAATATAATACCGGTATCCCAGTTCCTATTCATTAAAATACTGACAAATAATTTGATTTTATCTTTGATTAAAACAACAAAAAAAGTCTTTATGACAGAATATGCATGACTGTGCAGAAAAAAATGTTTTTGTTTTTTTAAGAATTTTTTTTTTTGGCTCCATCGCCAAACACCGGGCCTGGAATTCACCAACTATTCTTCAAATTATTCTTAGACTTGAGCTCAAGTACTAAGATTTCGTTTCCAAATATTTCCATGAACTTTAAACATGTTAAAGATAACACTCGTATAACGGTTATCATAATTATTTATACATAGCTGAGATTGTAATGAATGTTCATCTTTAAACTAAATATTTTTGATTGAAATTTGCATACTTGGGCCTAAGTCTAAGAATATTCAAGAAAGGTTGGTGAATTCAAGGCCAGACCTTGGGGGAACTATTAAGAACAACGATTGTGATTCTGCAGAATACTCCAATTCTTCATACTGAAGATGATGAAGGCGAGTTTATTGTAGAGGAGGTAAGACCAACAACATTTCCGGAGTTATAACCAGTACTCAACCCTCCAAACCCTGCAAGCCAACTGACACACACTTTTTCACTAACCATTGAACACATTATCTACTCCGACTAGGATCCAAAGTCACAACCGGCAATATAGCAATCGAAGGTGAGTCACAGCCAGTGTACTAGTCCACTCCACCACAAAGGCTCTGAAGATTAAGTTCTTATTGTCGCTAATGATGCAAAAATTGATTAAAAAAACAACACAATGTCATGATCATTTAGGCAATTTTAGAATGTGCAGGGGGAGTTCCCAATACCCATTTTTACACTTGATTGCATTTTACGTGTTACTGCTTTTATGCATAATTATGTGTAAGAATCCTTTTACCGGTAAACAAAAAAAGTGTTAAATTTGTTTCTACAAGTCGAAACTGTGGTTTTTATACACCCAGACTGGCTGGTCCCCGTTTGTATTCTGGTGCACTGATAGATATCAAAATACAGCAAGTTAGCAGATCTTTTATGCACAGAATGGAAAAATTGTGTAATTCAACTTTGTGCTGTCTGTTTTTTCTAATAAAGCATTTGTATGTATTACGCATAGAAACAAGTTTGTCATTATTTTTGTTAAAAATTAGTTTTACGTTTCTTCTTAAAGCCTTACTTTTGTTTTAAAAACAAAAAGAACCAACATTACAGATGCCATAGTGAATCCTCACACGTTCTTCACACATGTCAATATGGTAATATCTAGGGGTAACACTGTTTGTATTGATCGTTCTTTTATACTCAAAATACAAATACTACTAACTATGTCTTTTTCTGTATCTACATGTATGCCACTGTAGATTTAAAGTATTTGAACGTTTGACTCCAGCTCCGAATCCCACAGTTGATCCTGGAGAAATTATACTGTTTAATCAAGGTTTTATTGTTGCAGATCCTATACACTGAAATATAAGTAAGTACAGGGCTCGAAATTAGCACTAGTCCTGTAGCCAGAGGCTAGCAGAAATTCTGCCGGGCTAGCAAATGTTTGTGTCTGGGTAATCCGATGGGCTAGTAACAAAAATTGTTCAAATAAGAAATAAATTATAAATCGATAGATTGTGTAGTGACAGCACTGTCTAACCTAACTGGTCTTTTGAAAACTTGATATTTCTAAAGTTTCAATAAATGTATGCCTATTGGTAAAACTCATATAAAGAAACCGAAACTTGAATTCTGTTAAATATCATATTGGGCTGGTAAATTTTGAGAAGGTCTAGTGATTTTACCCAACTACTAGACCCGGTAGACCCGGTGGTCTAGTTAACTAAAAAGGTTAATTTCTAGCCCTGAAGTATAATTCAAAACCAGGTGTCAGGGGAGGAGATCAATTGAGTTAAATACTAATAATGTTATGATGATGGGATTACACAGTATAATTTGTATAATCAGGGTCTCCCATGGGACTCTGGGGTTGGGTCAAACATTCAAATACCATAAACATAATTTTTTCATTTACAGTGTCATACATACAGAATAGCATACAATTTGCCATTTCTGTTCTGAGTATCAAAGAACAATGAAGACAAATCGTGTTACCCATAGAAGCAGTCAAAGGAAATTATCCTGTGTGAAGAAGGCATGGGGATTTGAAATCTAAAATTACATACATTACGTGGTCCGAGTATTAATTTTCATACCCCATCTCCAAGAAGCGAAAATGGGTTTGGCTGGGGTATGAAATAAAAACCTTAATTTCGGCTTAAAAAGTTTTCATATTGTAAAATTAAAACATTTAATAGGAAATTTTAACAGATTATCACATTTTCTTCAGTAAAAATGTTTTAAACATGTTTTATTGTCGCAATATCCATTATAATATCCTGCTAAGCTTTCCCATCGCTTGAGGGCTGGCGTGGCGCAGTCGGTTGCGCGGCGGATTTGTAACCGGAGGCCCCGGGTTCAATCCTCCGTGGTGCCACTGAGTTCCGTCGGTGTGTTCTTGGGCAAGACACTTTCCCTTAGCCTCGTCCGTCGGATGGGGACGTAAACCGGGCGGTCCCGTGTATCGGTCTATCCTCCGAGCACGTTAAAGAACCATAGGAATCTATTCGATAATAAGAGTAGGGCACGGTTCCCGGAATCCTATGTATCCTTCCCCTCTCTCTGGGGCGGCTCTAAATAACCTATACTGTGTTGATGAGCCGTTAAACAACATTCAATTAATGGAATTAAGGCGGGACCACGTAATGTATGAAACAATATACGGTTTATAGCAGTATACAGCCTGTACCTTGTATCGTATGTCAACTGGGTGACCTGGCGCTTAGTAATAACCTATATATAATTTAGTCAAGAACATTAAATTAGCAAGTTTTTCATCCTTTCTCAGCATGCAACCAGGGAGCATTTGGAAAAAGGTATTTTTAAGAAAAAATCAACAACTTGAGTGTATACACTTATCAGAACCTATCTTGTAAATTGTGTTTATTTTTATGCTTCCAACCCAGTGGTTGATTTCATAACAGTGATGTGTGTTGAAGGATGGGCCACAACCAAAATCAGGAGTAAAGAATAGTGTCCAAAATATAATTATGATGCAAGTTTGGCTGACCTTAATACATGTGCATTTCCAAAAAAACATAGTGGACAAAATAAGAAATAAAAGTTTCATCTATACAACACTTTGATACACATGAAAGATGCATTTGGTTGATCTTATGCATGTACGAGAGGTGTTCAACGTATAACGTAACACTTTCATTTTGTAACTGTATGAAATATATTGACATTCTCGTCAAATATGTTTATTTTAATGGCAATTTAGTCTAATGATTCCTTCGATATAAAACATTATGACAAAATCTTCAAATATAAAAATAACTGCAATACAATTTAAAAAAAAAAAACTTGTAAATTGTCGTTTAAGGTTATAGTAGTCTGACATGCCCATGTCTGAAGGTAAACATTTGAAATATGCATTTTTTTTGCTATTCGTCGGTTTTCAAGATTTCAACGAAAATTAACATGAAATTTTGACTTTGAAAATGACTGAATCTTTGAAAAATTCTAGTTTGAAACATCAGCTGCAGGCTTTGTTATGATTTCCGCCTCTATAAAAATAAGTTTCATTAATTTCTTAAAGCAAAAGAAAGAAAAAATATATAATTTATGATTTAGGGGCAAAACACACACATTTGCAAATAATGATGAAAACAAAAAAGATTATGACCAAAGATATCTTTATATGGTACGTGATAATACAGCAAAAATAACTATTCATTTTTTGTCGTAAAAAATATGAATAAAATGCTTATTTTGGTTGATTTATAAAGTCATCGCTAACATAGGAGCAAACTGTTGTATCATTTTTTAATTTCTTAATACTGCGATAAAATTCGAACTTTTAATTCAACATTTATATTTTTGTCTTAAAATAAAACATATGATCACAGTAAAACTCTACCGCAATAGAAACATATAGGCTTAAAATTGGAAAATAGCATGCACCTATTTAAAACTAACCGCGTGAAATTGGAGATTATTTTTAAATGTATATGTTCTAAATGACAGTTTCACATAATTAAATCACGCATTTTTTATGATAATCACTTCCGCTGATAAACAGTATCTTAAACAAAAGTGTTGCGTTTTAAGTTGAACACCTCTTGTAATTTGAGGAAAACAGAACTAAGTGACCTAATTGAAAACTTCAACATAAAATTTACTATGTTATCTGCCCTTTGCCTCAAGAGCCCAGGTAACACCCACATTTGCTATGTCACGTTGGGTTATTCTACCGAAGACACAACATATAACCAATGTTTGAAATGTCATGCATACAGTTCCTGAGAAACAGCTAGCTAGAGCTAAATGCAAAAACTTAATGTTGAAAAGGCGAGAAAAAAACGTATGGCAAAATTAACAAATTTAAAATTAACGACATGTTAAATTCATCATCAATGTCATACGTGCCCCTGCTTTGTCTAATTAAGCCATACCACCCAAGGCACAACTTCAAATGTAAAAATACAGCTTGCAAAAACAAATTGTGCTAACTACAAACAGAAAAAATACCTAAAGCATACCGGTATATCAGATTCACGAAAATAAAACAAGAAGACATTTGAAAGGACCAACAGACTGTTTTCTTGTACGTCATGTCCGCTCTGTAAAACAAGACAATTTAAGGATCAGGATACTGTTGCCCTTCTAATTTGTTTTCCGAGACTAATTTGTTTTCCGAGACTAATTTGTTTTCCAAGACTGATTTGTTTTCAGAGATTATCAGGATTATTTTGTTTTCCAAGAGAAAGCAATTCATCCATAAAAAGGTTTTAAAACTGGAAATTATGGAAAACGTATTTTGTTTACATGATACATATTATTCTATTATTGTTTACTTCCGTTGAAAATTATATGTTCAAATTATGTTTTCAGGAAATAGATGTTTTTACTTTTTGTTAACTGCTGCCACTGTGGTGAAGCTTGCACCAAGGTACTGCCATAATTGCAGGCCTGCACAATAAACTACTGACTTGTTTAACAGGAGTTGCCTCACTGTTATTACCTGTTGCCACTGCGGTGAGCGTGACATCAAGGTATTGCCAGGCATGCAAAATAAACTACACTCACTTGTTGAGCAGTTGTCTGCTTGTTAACTGCTGCCACTCTGGTGAAGCCTGCACCATATACTGTCAAGGCTGAACAATAAACTACACACTCTTGTTGAGCAGTTGTCTGCTTGTTGTTAACTGCTGCCACTGAGGTGAAGCCTGCACCATATACTGTCAAGGCTGAACAATAAACTACACTCACTTGTTCAGCAGGAGTTGTCTGCTTGTTGTTAAATGCTGCTACTTTGGTGAAGCCTGCACCATACACTGCCAGGCCTGCACAATAAACTACACTCACTTGTTCAGCAGGAGTTGTCAGCTTGCCATTTTGGTGAAGCCCGCACCAAGGAACTGCCAGGCCTGCACAATTAACTACACTCACTTGTTCAGCAGGAGTTGTCTGCTTGTTGTTAAATGCTGCCATTTAGGTGAAACCTGCACCATATACTGTCAAGGCTGAACAATAAACTACACTCTCTTGTTCAGCAGGAGTTGTCTGCTTGTTGTTAAATGCTGCCATTTTGGTGAAGCCTGCACCATATACTGTCAAGGCTGAACAATAAACTACACTCACTTGTTCAGCAGGAGTTGTCTGCTTGTTGTTAAATGCTGCTACTTTGGTGAAGCCTGCACCATACACTGCCAGGCCTGCACAATAAACTACACTCACTTGTTCAGCAGGAGTTGTCAGCTTGTTGTTAAATGCTGCTACTTTGGTGAAGCCTACACCAATGAACTGCCAGGCCAGCACAATAAACTACACTCACTTGTTGTGCAGGAGTTGTCTGCTTGTTGTTAAATGCTGCCATTTTGGTGAAGCCTGCACCATATACTGTCAAGGCTGAACAATAAACTACACTCACTTGTTCAGCAGGAGTTGTCTGCTTGTTGTTAAATGCTGCCATTTTGGTGAAGCCTGCACCATATACTGTCAAGGCTGAACAATAAACTACACTCACTTGTTCAGCAGGAGTTATCTGCTTGTTGTTAAATGCTGCTACTTTGGTGAAGCCTGCACCATACACTGCCAGGCCTGCACAATAAACTACACTCACTTGTTCAGCAGGAGTTGTCAGCTTGTTGTTAAATGCTGCCACTGAGGTGAAGCCTGCACCATATATATTAATGTGTGAACAATAAACTACACTCACTTGTTGAGCAGGAGGTGTCTGCTTGATGTTAAATGCTGCCACTGAGGTGAAGCCTGCACCATATACTGCCAAGGCTGAACAATAAACTACACTCACTTGTTGAGTAGAAGTTGTCTGCTTGTTGTTAACTGCTGCCACTGAGTTGAAGTCTGCACCAACGATCTGCCAGGCCTGCACAATGAACTACCCTCACTTGTTGAGCAGGAGTTGTCAGCTTGTTATTAACTGCTGACACTGTGGCAAAGCCTGCACCAAGGTACTGCCTGGTCTGCACAATAAACTACACTCACTTGTTTAGCAGGAGTTGTCTCCGTGTTTTTAACTCTTCCCACTGTGGTGAACCCTGCCACACGGTGCAATCATGTAGGAACAGAGTCTCCACACATCTGGCATCTCCACTCAACAGTAACTCACAATAGCGGTATACTTCGTGTAAAAAGTTCACGCTCACTGTTCTGCAAATAAACATTATTTTATGGCATTCTAAGTTTCAAGAGTAACCTGTAAATAAATATATCTCTACCTGCAGTAACAAATTTCAACAACGACGAAACAATTGAGAGACTTCATGAATTTAATAAACTGGGGATACATGCCAAGGCCATCCTTAAACAAATATTTGCTTTTTCCCAACTCAGGATTTCATAAATGGGTAGGTAGGTAGGTGATTTTTTTTGTGTGCCAAGGACAGTAAACACCTTTAGAAATTAAAGAAAAATATACAGAAGATATAGCAACAAAAAACTAGAAGGGTGTTCCATGGAACACTTGTGTCGCCTGCCGTGTGCTTATTTCACCAAGTACAATCTAACTATAAAGTTTGAAGACATGGGGAGCAATCCATCATGAATTATGGAGCAGCTTTTTCTTTTTTAAAGTGTTAAAGTTTATGAAAAGGGGCATAAATCTGCATTTGATAATTGATAAGGAAGAACTGTTATAAAGTTTCATGACCATAGGTCAAATACTTTTTAAGTTATGGCCAGTTATGAGCTTGGTTAGGTTAAAGGTTTTATGAAATGGGGCATAACTCTGCTGAAATGTAAGTTAGAGTTATTGGCCATGTGTAATGACATTCCACCAGTTAAGATGAATACGTGTGTGAAGTTTCATAAACATAGGTCAAATACTTTTCAAGTTATGGCAAGTTATGAGCTTGGTTAGGTTCAGGTTAAAGTTTTTTTGAAAAGGGGCATAACTCTGCTGAAATGAAAGTCAGAGTTATTGGTCATGGGTAACACTATTCTGTGTGGTAAGATGAATATATCTGTGAAGTTTCATGAACATAGGTCAAATACTTCTTAAGTTATGGCTAGTTATGAGCCTGGTTAGGTTGCAGATTAAAGTTTTAGTGAAGGGGGCATAACTCTGTCAAAATGAATGTCAGAGTTTTGGACATGTGTAACATCATTCCTTAGATTAAGATGAAGATGAATGGAGAGAACTGTAACTAATGTTGCAATAACTTGTATTGTAACATATCTGCAATAAAATATTATTAAATTAAGATGTGTGTCTAGTTTCATGAACATATGTCAAATACTTTTCAAGTTCTGGCCAAGGTTAGGTTGCAGGTTAAAGTGCAACTGACGACGATGGACAACGACAGGCGATGGACAAAGTGATCCCTAACTCATTCATGTTTCATATTTTATGTCCATAACAGCCAGTCGGGTGATTTACCCTCCTATTTTGGTTAGCAGCTGACCGGCTACTTTCAGCAATCCCCAATACAACAACAACAGTAAGAACTGTAAATCACCTGCCTACTTTTAAAATGTTCAACTCAAAAACAAGAGGCCCAAGAGGGCCTGTGGATGCTCTACTGGCTAAAACGGCTCTTATATCATAAAATACCCATCACTACTTCTTTTAAAACATTGCAAAACAAACCCACAAAACAACAACACCCACAACAGAAACTTAAACCCTTGATCCACGCTAACAATTTAAATAAGAGGCCCTAGTTCTAATTTGGTACTATTGTTATTTAGGAACTCGAGGCACAACAATTGTATAAAATAGGTTTTGACTGCCTGTTGAGGGACTTTATACCCTTTATGCAGGCGGTCCACACCCATTTTATATAATTGTTGTGCCTCAATTCCCTAAATAACCATAATAAATTAGAACTGGGGTTGTTTTTAGTAAAAACAGATGTCTCCCCTACAGGAGAAAGGGCCATAAATCCGCCAAAAATCATTCATCTGGAACATGACGAAGATATGTGCAACTAGGCTTGGTAATGGTCATCCCTACCAAGTTTCAGCAGATCAGGAGAAGTTGTTAGGACAAAGCTTATGTATTAAAACCTTTAAAGGGCCATAACTCCACCAAAATTCATTCAACTGGAACAAGTCAATGATATACGCAACCAAGTTTCGTTGAAAGCCGAATGATGGTTGAAGAGAACTAGTTTGGACAACGTTTGTGTATTAACATGTTTTAAAGAGCCACAACTCCACCAAATATCATTCAACCAGAACATAACAATGATTTACGCAACTAGGGTCGGCACTCATCATTCCTGCCAAGTTTCATTGAAATCCAACAAGAGGTTTGGGAAAACTAGTCCAAATAAAGTTTGTGTATCAGGGGCCATAACTCTGTCAAAAATCTTTAAACTGGAACATGGAATGATATGCACAACTAGGCTTGGTACTGATCATTTCTGCCAAGTTTCGTTGAAATTCAGTCAGAGGTTCAGGAGAACTAGTCTGTACAAAGCTAGTATACTAAAACCTGTAAAGGGTGATGATATGCACAATTAGGCTTGGTACTAATCATCCCTGCAATGTTTTGCTGAAATCCGGCCAGGGTTTCAGAACAAGTCCAGATAAAATTTGAAATTGAAATCCCACCAGGGGTTCAGCAGAACTAGTCCATACAAATTACGTGTATTAAAACCTTTAAAGGGCCATAACTCCACCAAAAATCATTCAACCAGAACAAGGTGACAATATGCACAACTAGGTTTGGTACTGCTCATCCCTGCACTGTTTTGCTGAAATATGGCAAAATAAAGGCCTTATCATAACAATCTGGTACAGTTTGGTAAAGATAGGATGAACAAGAGGGCCTGTGGATGCTCTACTGGCTAAAGATAAAGTTTATGTACAAGGGGCCATAACTATTTCCATAATCATTCAATCGGAACATGGCGACGAAATATGCAACTAGGCTAGGTACTGATCATCCCTGCCAAGTTTCGTTGAAATCCACCAGAGGAGGTTCAGGAGAACTAGTCTGTACAAAGTTAGTGTATTAAAACCTTTAAAGGGTCATAACTATGCCAAAATTCATTCAACCAGAACACAGCAATGAAAGGTGCAACTAGGCTTGTTACTGATCATCCCCAACAAGTTTTGCTGAAATCCGGCAAGGAGTTCAAAAGAGAATAATCTGGACAAAGTTTGTCTATTAAAACCTTTAAACGAGAATATGGCGATGATATGCACAACTAGGCTTGATACTGATCATCCTTGTCAAGTTTCGTTAAAATCCAGTCAGGAGAACTAGCCCGGAAAATGTTTGTATATCAAAAACATTTAAAGGGTCATAACTCCACCAAAAATCTGTAAACCGAAACACGGCGATGAATGCACAACGAGGCTTGATGCTGATAATCCCTGCAAAGTTTCATTGAAATCAGGCCAGGGGTTCAGGAGAACTAGTCCAGACAAAGTTTGTGTAATGAAACCTTTAAAGGGCCATAATTCTGCCAAAAATCAATCACCCAGAACACAGCGATGATTTGCAAAACTAGACCTGGAACTGATCATTCCTAAAAAGTTACATTTAAATCCGGCCAGGGGTTCAGGAGAACTAGTCAGGACAAAGTTTGTGTATTAAAACCTTTAAAGGGCCAAACATGTAACTTCACAGCTAGGTTTGGTACTGATCATCCCTGAAAAGTTTCACTGAAATCTGGCCAAATGAAGACCCTTTCGTCTTAATGAGGCCAAAAAATAGCATATTTCAGAAAATCAAGGGCCATAACTCCGGTGTAAATGGTCCAATCTGGCTGGTTTTCAAATTTGTCAGAGCTTTCATTAGTAGCAATCTGGTAAAGTTTAGTAAAGATTGGATGAAAAATGAAGGCCCTGTCAACTTAACGAGGCAAAATATAGCATTTTTAACTAAATCAAGGGCCACAAATCCGTTGTTACTGGTCCGATCTGGCTGGTTTACAACTTGTCTGAGCTTTCATTGATATTAACAATTGGTAAACTTTGGTAAAGATCTGATGAAAAATGAAGGCCCTATCGTCTTAACGCGGCAAAATATAGCATTTTTAACTAAATCAAGGGCCATAATTCCGTTGTTACTAGTCCAATCTGGCTGGTTTTAGAAACAGTCTGAGCTTTTATTGATATCAACAATCTGGCAAAGTATGGTAAAGGTAGGATGCAAAATGGAGGCGCTAGAGTGTTGACAAGACAAAATATAACAATTTTCGTTTATTCAAGGGCAATAACTCTGGTGTTACTGAACCGATCTGGCTGGCTTTTGAACTCGTCCGAGCTTTCATAGATATTAACAATCTGGTAAAGCTTGGTAAAGATCGGATGAAAAATGAAGGCCCTATTGTCTTAACGAGGTAAAAGTTAACGGACGACAGACAACGGACGTCGGACAACTCGCCATCCCATAAGCTCTGCTGGCCCTTGGAAGATAGAGTTAAAAATGAAGGTGCTAGAGTGTTAACACATTTTTCAATAATTCAAGGGCCATCAATTCGGTGTTTTGGTCCAAATTTGGGTGGCTTTTGAACTTGACCCGAGCTTTCATCAATATCAACAATTTGGCAAAGTTTGGTAAAGGTAGGATGCAAAATGGAGGCGTTAGAGTGTTAAGACAAAATAAAACAATTTTCGTTAATTCAAGGGCAATAACTCTGGTGTTACTGAACCGATCTGGCTGGTTTTTGAACTCGTCCGAGCTTTCATAGTTATTAACAATCTGGTAATGCTTTGTAAAGATCGGATGAAAAATGAAGGGGCTAGAGTGATGACATAAAAAAGTTAACACATTTTTCAATAATTCAAGGGCCATATATAACTTTGGTGTTACTGGTCTGATCTGGCTGGTTTTAAAACTTGACTGAGCTTTCAACAATATCAACAATCTGGCAAAGTTTGGTAAAGGTAGGATGCAAAATGGAGGCGCTAGAGTGTTGACAAGACAAAATACAGCAATTTACGTTAATTCAAGGGAAAAAACTCCTGTGTTACTGGTCCGATCTGGCTGTTTTCGACCTCGTCCAAGCTTTCATTGATATTAATAACCTCGTAAAGTTTGGTAAAGATCGGATAAAAAATGAAGGTGCTAGAGTGTTGACATCAGAAAGTTAACGGACGACGGATGGACGACGGACATAAGACCATGGCATAAGCCCTACTGGATGAATCCTCAAATGTTTTTGAGGCTATGTAATACAAAACCTTTATTGTAAAAACTAGAACTATCACTGAAGGTGATTAAACATTCTAAATACCCCTGTAAACGGGTACCCATGATGGTATGCGCATCTCCACTTCATACCAGTTGATGCTGATCACAAAGTTTGGGGAAAATCCATATAGGAGTTATGGAAAAATAGTGCAGATGAGATTTGTGCATGTTAATATTCAAAGGGCCATAACTCCATGAAAATATAATTGAATTTGGGACGAGACGAAGTTATGAACATCTCCACTTCATACCGAAGTTTCGTTAATCTCAATCAAAGGTTATGGAGAAATAGCATGGACAAAATTTTGAACCGACCAAATGACCGCTCAACCGACAGAGTGATTCCTATTTACCCAGTCAAACTTGCTGCAGGGGTATAAAAGAAAAACATTATTGAACAACGTTTAGAATGAACCAGTAGCCATTGCTTTACAATTTCATTTTATCTTTATTTCAGAGGACTATGTCCCCAATTCACATTTCACGCTTCAAATTACATATATGTGCATATCCAGGTCATAAATGGTCAAACTAACCTTAATTGTCTGTTTTGGTGGATGAAATCCAAGAACATCATGAGTGCGTGCCTGGTACACAATGAACATGTCCGTGTCACTGTCAGGGGTACTCAAGTTATACCTGTAATATAAATAGTCAAACATTTACACAACCTTTTTTTTTATTCACTAATTAATAGAATAAAAAGACAAGTTAAAGTACTTTTCCACTGAGCATGCTGAGTGAACAGACATGTTTGCTGGCAGAAAGAGTGAATTGAATTGAATGTTGTTTAACGGCTCATCAACACAGTATAGGTCATTTAGAGCCACCCCAGAGAGAGGGGAAGGATACATACATGTAGGAATCCGGGAACCTGCCCTACTCTTGTTATCGAAAAGATTCCTATGGTTCTTTAACGTGCTCAGAGGATAGACCGAAACACGGGACCGCCCGGTTTACGTCCCCATCCGACGGACGAGGCTAAGGTAAAGTGTCTTGCCCAAGAACACACCGACGGAACTCAGTGGCACCACGGAGGATTGAACCTGGGACCTCCGGTTACAAGTCCGCCACGCTACCGACTGCGCCACGCCAGCCCTCGTGACCTTTGCTCTCTAATACAACACAAAGCAATCTTGCTTTAATTACACCCGAAGTGATTTTGAAAGAAAGCATCTTTCCATGCTGGTTTCATGAGCTGCTTTAGTAACAGCTAAACGGTTAACCCCAAAAAGGGAATATCAGAAAGTCATTTACTTTTTAAAGAACTGGATTTCGCATACTCTAGACAAAACCTTTTTTTTTTTCTTCTTTAAATTTTATATATTTCATTCCCATATAAAGGGACACAGCAATCTTGAACTGTGTACATGAATCAGACATACTGTACATAACATTTAGCACTTTAATTCCAATGCAAAATCATTTTGATTTTCAACATTCTTGCATACCGTATATATATAAATATCATAATATACAAATTAAAGATTTCAATTTTCTTTGTTATTCTAAAAAAATTACATATATATTATTTGTGTAATGTAATCAACAGTAAGTAATATGTAAAAACAATAATTGGCATTCAAGTTTGAACTATTCCAATAATTAGTATTAATGACTGCAAATATTGCAAGCTATGTAGTAAAAGTATCAGGAAGCAGCAAGTTTTAAACAAATCAAGATTGCTGTGTTTTTAAATCTTAAATGCTTTTAGAAAAAAGAAAACATTATTCCACAATTTAAATGAGGTTTTCAAGTTTCTCAAGACTAGCACTATGTCCGTTTAATTAAAGAACAAGATATCCGCAGATTCGCATCTCGCCTAACGGAACGAGGCTTAGAAATAAGCGATAAATGTTGTTTAAATGAAAGTTTGCACTACCCAAGATGCAATTCTGTCAAAATAGAATTTTGTCTTCAAAAGATTAAACTATAAACTAAGTATAAAACATCTAGTGCATAATTATAGTTCATGAGAAAGTGAGGTGAACGTAAGAATTACTAAGTCATCTGCCATTTGCTTGGAGGGTCAAGGTGACATCCAAATTTGCTTTGTCATGTTGCCATGTACATGTACCACCCATGATACAACTATAAGCAAAGTCTGGAAGGTCTCAAAACTTTGAACGTGACCTAAACACAAAAGGTTAATGTTGCTGCCATCGCCGCCACCGCAGGAAAAGCAACACCTATTGTCTCTTTTTTTCTTTGAAAAGGCGAGAAAGAATATTCAGGCAAATTAACAGACTTTGATTAGGGTAATTACAAAGCGCAAAGAAGTCACTTTAGTGTCTGTTTGTTTTTAAAGCATAAAATTCTGGATGGAAATCCTGTCTTCTTTTACAGGTCAGGTTCTACCTTTATCTGGCTGAAAGTCCTGTCTGCTTATACAGGTCAGGTTATAACATACTTATCTGGCTGAAAGTTCTGTCTACTTTTACAGATCAGGTTCTACCAAACATATCTGGCTGAAAGTCCTGTCTCAGTGCTTTTACAGGTCAGGTTCTACCATACTTATCTGGCTTAAAGTCATGTCTGCGTTTACAGGTCAGATTCTACCATACTTATCTGGCTTAAAGTCCTGTCTGCATTTACAGGTCAGGTTCTACCATACTTACCTGGCTTAAAGTCCTGTCTGCATTTACAGGTCAGGTTCTACCATCCTAATCTGGCACAAAGTACTGCCTGTTTTTAAAGTTCAAGTTCTACCATCCTTATCTGGCACACAATCCTGTCTGCTTTTACAGGTCAGGTTCTGCCATATTTGTCTGGCTGAAGGTCCTATCTGATATTACAGGCCAGGTTCTACCGTACTTATCTGGCTGAAGGTCCTGTCTGCTTTTACAGGTCAGGTTCTACCATCCTTATCTGGCACAAAGTCCTGTCCGCTTTTACAGGCCAGGTTCTACCATCCTTATTTGGCACAAAGTCCTGTCCGCTTTTACAGGCCAGGTTCTACCATCCTTATTTGGCTTAGAGTCCTGTCTGATATTACAGTTCAGGTTCTACCATACTTATCAGGCTGAAAGTCCTCTCTGCTTTTACAGGTCAGGTTCTACCATTCTTATCTGGCACAAAGTCCTGTCCGCTTTTAGTTCAGGTTCTACCATACTTTATATCTGGCTTAAAGCAGAACTTGGTCCTAAATCAACAAATCCGCTTTTGATATCTTTTTAAGTATTAAATATCATTATAAATACGATTATTACTATGCCATTGATGTATGTTCAGTAAAAATATGTTTTTAAAGATAAAAATCAAACAGGCAAACAGGCATTGCTAAAATATCGAAAAAAATCTGAGGGGAAAAACTCTTGCGCGAATTACCGGAAGTGACGTCATTGGGAACAAACTATTTTTTGTTTACATTGGGACTGAACGCAAAACAGTATACCTTGTGTGAAAATGCGAGAATTAAGCGATCATGATACCGAGTCAGAGGAAATGCCCGTGATAAGACGGTTACACAATGTGCAACCTTACGATTTTGAGCCAGAATACTTGTCTGAGGACGAAAATACATCGGATTCATCAACTGATGATGAAGTCGAACGCGGTGCAAATGGAGAGCTTGTAAAGACTATCGTTTCATGTCATTCGTTACATTCAGCGGTTCATTACACTATTCACTAATCAAACAAAATAGTGTCTTTATACACTGACAGCAACAACAAACAAAAAACAACGTAAACATTGTTTTCATCGAAATCTGACAGTAAGTCACCCGCAAAACTGCAATATCTTGGTACATACACAATAACCGCGAAATGTAGTATATTCCGAATGAATGGACCTGGTCTAAATACGAGCGTCAGATTTTTTTTGCCGATAAGTAGACCTGGAACAAATATATTTATTAGATTTTATCCATAATTGATAAAAAATTAATGAAAACAATAATAAATGAAACAGCATATAATTTCTATAGTATTATATATTTGCCATAAATCGCCATTAACACCAAACACTCTAGGAGCGGTGTTTGTAATATGACACGCTCTATAGTCTCCACTGCCCCCAAATATCAATACAGACTAATCATATACTGCGGTGCACTATTGAAGTACAGCCTAATTAGGGTACATACGTCGGTATATCACAAAAGCACGCACCATTTAGGGAAACCTAGTTTTATGATATATTTCCTGTTTATTGCAATTACTTGAGCGGTGTAATACCGCCGAGGGCAGACGCGTATTGCACAAGACGGATATATCACATGATATGCGAGCTCTAATTGTCGCGCACAAAGACAGAAAAATACTATGATTTAAATAATATAGCCAAATGTATTATGAGCACGATATAGACAGTTAGTAAGTATACTTACTCATGTATACTTACTCCTGATAAACAGATCGAAAACAGACCAAACATATGAAATTTCCATCATATAAAGTATATTATTCAATTATACTTGTTTTACTTATTGCACGAGCTAAGAGGCGTTATTGTTGTTGCTTTGCCATAAAACATTACTGAATTAATATAAAAGCTAGTAATATTATTAATTTTCTGCCTTGTGATAGATATCCATGAAACATTTTGTATTTAATTTTTTCAGATCCATAGACCTATATATGTTGATAATATATATTTATAACACTATTGGCAGAAGGGGTTTATAATTTAAAATTATTAAAATTAAAATTTGGGAACAAAGACACAGTGTTTATTTCACCGGATTCATTTAAATTTATATGCTGAACGTTCTTAGCAATATTTAAAAAAATGACGGCTACATATTATTAGCGCCGTCAACTCTTCATTGATTCACGTAAAGACGCATGCTTCTAATTCAACAGCTAAACATTCACGGTGTATATAAAGATCTAAGACTGTACACCTTTCTTCAAATTATCATACGTATACCCGATGAGGTGCTAAGATAATTGAACATAAATTTCAATCTTACTTCATGTATGAATTTCCTCCTCAACGCCGGTCGAATAGGCGAATACAACTTGCTTGGAGACGGCGGGGTAATGCACTTCTCATTTTTATAGTCAAATATCGTTGGTACCGCTGTTGATTTTAATATGCATGGCCTTTTGTTCTCCAAATTCAAAGATAATGAAACCAAAGGATGGACTTCCCACGAAGTCAACTCAAAATGTTTGCTACAAACTCGCGCGTCTTTCGTAGGTTCCCACTTTCTCGACGAGTGGGGCGATTTTCTTCGCTAACGGTCTAACCACACTTCAGATCTTAATATATCATTATCTCGATTAGGGAAACGAAAGAAACTTAGGTTATTATCTTGTCCTTCTTTATGCAAACGTTTTCACCCAGCAACAGCACACGGCATTTTTAACAAGTACCATAAAATGTAATCCTACATAGACAATACTATACAACTCAATGCGACACGGCTAATCGGTTGGTACCAATGACGTCACAGGATCACGTGACACTTACCAGGGCGAAACTCGAAGCGTGTGCGCTATAAGATAAAATTGGCTACTGTGGGAAAACGGGACAACCAATAGGTGTAAGATTTGAACAGTTTGTATATTATATATATATATTTCCGAATATATACTCAAAAGACACGCCATATTTCACCTTTAACGTCCTGTCTGATATTACAGGTCAGGTTCTACCATAATTTTAAAAGACAGGTCATATTATATGAATTGTGAAAACACTTACCTCTGACTGCCAAAGGGACAGGCAAGTATAACTCTTCCTAGCTCTCTCTCAACTTTCTGCACAATCTTTTTCCATGTTTCATCACTTGAGACATCTATGTCGTCTTCATAAAAAGGTGGTGGCTGACCGGCCAGTCGTCGGTTTATTCTTTCCAATCGTTTTAAATAGAGGCTTTCATGAAATGTGTCCATCTTCTTACACATAGCCTCACCAATATTTGGGGGTACTTCTTGCCAGTTTCTACATTTATTCAATGGTATACCGTCAACTTGGAACTGTTCCGTCTGGTTAAAAGACAAACATTGGTCTCCAAACTCAAAGAGATAACTTTGTTTCCATTCTACCTGAAAATAGTACCATTTCTCTGCGGAACTGTCCATACTAGAAACACTGGTGCAGTCTTCATGTTCCCTAGCCAATTTGTCAGTAATATTTACATTTTTAGTATTTATTTCTACACTTTGTGATGTTTCTTTTTCATTTTGAAGCTTCTTTTCTTCAGGATAAATTTCTGCAAAAATGTAGTTGACATTGTCAGTATTGCTCACACTTTCTTGATTTTTACCAAATACAGATTCTGTCATACTAAAAGCTGCATCATCTGCAGCCACTTCCATTGAGGTTTGAGTCTCTTTTCCGGTCATATCGTCCTTTGCAGCAACTTGCCTCTTACTCCCGACCCCTGTAGAAACATCTGGTGGTGTGGTCATATATGCATACCCATGCCATCCGTGACAATTGTTTACACTAAATATGATCACAACTCGTCCATTACAGAATGCCTGTGAAAGGATTTGTCTGGGATGTGGGGGGCTGGCCCTGTCTTTACACGCCCACCGTTTGGTCTGTACACATGTCTGCAGGGATTGGATGCTGGCAACTTTGGCGACAAAATATTGCATCTTCATAGGTACTGAATCCATTTTCTGAAAAATTGAGAAATTAAAAAATCACCATTGATGCCAATTACGCTGCTTGAAAATCTGTATTTTCTGGTCACAGATACCTGAAACTCACAGAATCAGCCCTAACCATCAGTCCTTCATTAAGTACATATATTAAGATGTTTATATGCACTTATAGTGGTCTGATTAGGGGTCTGAGAGTCTGGTACTGATTCTAAGAGTGTCAGATGACTGTATTTGGTGTACCGTTTTTGCTTTAAACTGAAAGTATGATTTTATTTAAAATCCAAATTAAAACTATATGAAGTGGGTCTGTGCATAATATGTTAAGCTTATTTTCAGTTTAAAGCAAAAAAAAAAAATAAGCCTATAATATAATATTATTCCTACGATGGCTTTGTAAAGCATTTTTCTAGCTTCTTTTGGTGATATATACATGATATATATTCTATACCTACCACAGCTTGAGAATCATAGTATGTTTTTTTATTTTATGCTTAGCAGTGAAATAGTGGATTGTAGCAATGAAATAAAAGCGGTATTTCATACGTGTGAAATACAGTTTTATTTTTTCACTCCAGTAACTACGTTTTTTTTTCAATATCAAAAACAATTAATTTTTTTATTTGTTTAGAAAACAACTGTTTAATATATATATAAATGACTGTAAATGGTCTAACTAAGAAAATGAGCTATAGTTTTTAAAACTGGTCCAGTATTTCAGAATTGTTGTCATTTACAGTGAAAAATGTCAATTGGTCATTTTTTTCAAAAACTACTTTTTTCAGAAAGTTGCTGTAAGATTTATATATCACTGGATTGGAAATAACTTGAGTCATAGATTATTGAAATTGGTTAAGTAGTTTAGAAGTTATGGGGAATTAAAAACCGCAATGTTATCATGATAAGCCCAGGGTCCGTATTCATAAAGCTTCTTAGCAATATCTTATAATAAGTCAAATTTGTCAATTATTTAAACACCCTTAAAGATCCTATACATTTAAGACGTTTTCTTAATATTGCTAATATGGTTATGGATAAATAAAACCTACAGCTAGATGGTTTGCAGTGCTCTTGAGAAGTTAATAAAAATATTTAAAAATATGTACAAATCTTAAATTTTGGCTTTTAGTAATATTTTCCACTTAAGTTGCTTTATGAATAAGGGCCCAGAGCTACAGATAAGCAGGGTATTTGCTTAAAGGGAATGTAGCGACACAGCCAAACCATCTTTATTATTGAGAGTTCTGAAATACTTGAATAAGGGTGAAATAATTATCAAAATCGGATGATAAACAAAGAAGATATGATCATTTGAAGTTTCTGTTGAAACGGATATGGAAGCGGCCATTTTGAGAGCTATGACATCACGGTTCTAAATGACCATATATGGAATATTTATAAATATGAAAATGTTCTGATTGATAGGGAAAAAATGACACCAACTGTGTGAAAACTATGTAATACTTAATGGCAATAATGCTTTATATGACCATTAAAAAAAATAATGCATTTGCAGTGATTTTCTTCATTTTTAATAATATTTATCAATATTCCATATATGGTAATTGGAACTATGACGTCATAGTTCTAAAAATGGCGGCTCCCATATTCGTTTTGGAACAACCTTTAAATTGTCATATCTTTTTTGTTTATCATCCGATTTTGATAATTCTTTCACCTTTTTCCAAGCTTTTCAGAACTCTTAATAACAGAGCTTGTTTGGCTGTGTTGCTACATTCCCTTTAAATACCCGATTAAAAATGCCAAAATACCCAATTAAAATAAAAAGCATGGGTACCAATAAAGTAATCGAAGTTGTCAAATGATAAAACAACCAATGCAAGTTGAGCAATATATGGGTTGTTGAAGGGACACCCAGTCATCTTGTATAAAGCCTAGTGTAAAAGAAGTTGATTTTATTAGATTTTGTGTATACAATATTAGCGGAATGCCACCGCAAAACAATGTCAAAAACTTTTATTGTTTTATTTTACCCAGTTGAAATCATGAAATATTCAGTTAAACAAATACCGATGGGTAAATACTCAATTGATCAAAAAGCTTATCTGTAGCTCTGACTAAGCCAATGATGTCATCAAATTAAAAAAAAAAATCTGCATACTGCAGTACACTTTGATTATAAGACATAAAACAAAAAGAAAATTTGTTGTTTTGTCTTATATAACAGATTTTAACTTTAGTGATCAAACTGTAATATTTTCACTCATGCTTCGTATTCATGAAAATATAAAGTTTTTCACACTAGACGAAATAAAATCTGTTATTCACTCCAAAACAACAAATATCCTCTATATATTCTATAAACTTACGGTACCATATTACATAGCTGTGAGAATCATAGCTCTTATGGTTTTATATTCTGTACCTACCATAGCAGTGTGAGAATCATAGTTCTTATGGTTTTATATTTCGAATCATAGTTCTTATGGTTTTATATTTCGAATCATAGTTCTTATGGTTTTATATTTCGAATCATAGTTCTTATGGTTTTATATTTCGTACCTACCATAGCTATGTGAGAATCATAGTTCTTATGGTTTTATATTCTATACCTACCATAGCTATGTGAGAATCATAGTTCTTATGGTTTTATATTCTATAACTACCATAGCTGTGAGAGAATCAGAGCTCTTATGGTTTTATATTCTATACCTACCATAGCTATGTGAGAATCATAGCTCTTATGGTTTTATATTCTATACCTACCATAGCTATGTGAGAATCATAGCTCTTATGGTTTTATATTCTATACCTACCATAGCTGTGAGAGAATCATAGTTCTTATGGTTTTATATTCTATACCTACCATAGCTGTGAGAGGATCATAGCTCTTATGGTTTTATATTCTATACCTACCATAGCTGTGAGAGGATCATAGCTCTTATGGTTTTATATTCTATACCTACCATAGCTGTGAGAGGATCATAGCTCTTATGGTTTTATATTCTATACCTACCATAGCTGTGAGAGGATCAGAGCTCTTATGGTTTTATATTCTATACTTACCATAGCTGTGAGAGGATCATAGCTCTTATGGTTTTATATTCTATACTTACCATAGCTGTGAGAGGATCATAGCTCTTATGGTTTTATATTCTATAACTACCATAGCTGTGAGAGGATCAGAGCTCTTATGGTTTTATATTCTATACCTACCATAGCTGTGTGAGAATCATAGCTCTTATGGTTTTATATTCTATAACTACCATAGCTGTGAGAGGATCATAGCTCTTATGGTTTTATATTCTATACTTACCATAGCTGTGAGAGGATCATAGCTCTTATGGTTTTATATTCTATAACTACCATAGCTGTGAGAGGATCAGAGCTCTTATGGTTTTATATTCTATACCTACCATAGCTGTGTGAGAATCATAGCTCTTATGGTTTTATATTCTATACCTACCATAGCTGTGAGAGGATCATAGTTCTTATGGTTTTATATTCTATAACTACCATAGCTGTGAGAGGATCAGAGCTCTTATGGTTTTATATTCTATACCTACCATAGCTGTGTGAGAATCATAGCTCTTATGGTTTTATATTCTATACCTACCATAGCTGTGAGAGGATCATAGTTCTTATGGTTTTATATTCTATAACTACCATAGCTGTGAGAGGATCAGAGCTCTTATGGTTTTATATTCTATACTTACCATAGCTGTGAGAGGATCATAGCTCTTATGGTTTTATATTCTATACTTACCATAGCTGTGAGAGGATCATAGCTCTTATGGTTTTATATTCTATACTTACCATAGCTGTGAGAGGATCATAGCTCTTATGGTTTTATATTCTATAACTACCATAGCTGTGAGAGGATCATAGTTCTTATGGTTTTATATTCTATAACTACCATAGCTGTGAGAGGATCATAGCTCTTATGGTTTTATATTCTATACCTACCATAGCTGTGAGAGGATCATAGTTCTTATGGTTTTATATTCTATACCTACCATAGCTGTGAGAGGATCATAGCTCTTATGGTTTTATATTCTATACCTACCATAGCTGTGAGAGGATCATAGCTCTTATGGTTTTATATTCTATACCTACCATAGCTGTGAGAGGATCATAGCTCTTATGGTTTTATATTCTATACTTACCATAGCTGTGAGAGGATCATAGCTCTTATGGTTTTATATTCTATACCTACCATAGCTGTGAGAGGATCATAGCTCTTATGGTTTTATATTCTATAACTACCATAGCTGTGAGAGGATCATAGCTCTTATGGTTTTATATTCTATAACTACCATAGCTGTGAGAGGATCATAGTTCTTATGGTTTTATATTCTATAACTACCATAGCTGTGAGAGGATCATAGCTCTTATGGTTTTATATTCTATAACTACCATAGCTGTGAGAGGATCATAGCTCTTATGGTTTTATATTCTATACCTACCATAGCTGTGAGAGGATCATAGTTCTTATGGTTTTATATTCTATAACTACCATAGCTGTGAGAGGATCATAGCTCTTATGGTTTTATATTCTATAACTACCATAGCTGTGAGAGGATCATAGCTCTTATGGTTTTATATTCTATACCTACCATAGCTGTGAGAGGATCATAGTTCTTATGGTTTTATATTCTATAACTACCATAGCTGTGTGAGAATCATAGCTCTTATGGTTTTATATTCTATAACTACCATAGCTGTGAGAGGATCATAGTTCTTATGGTTTTATATTCTATAACTACCATAGCTGTGAGAGGATCAGAGCTCTTATGGTTTTATATTCTATACCTACCATAGCTGTGAGAGGATCATAGCTCTTATGGTTTTATATTCTATACCTACCATAGCTGTGAGAGGATCATAGCTCTTATGGTTTTATATTCTATACCTACCATAGCTGTGAGAGGATCATAGTTCTTATGGTTTTATATTCTATACCTACCATAGCTGTGAGAGGATCAGAGCTCTTATGGTTTTATATTCTATACTTACCATAGCTGTGAGAGGATCATAGCTCTTATGGTTTTATATTCTATACTTACCATAGCTGTGAGAGGATCAGAGCTCTTATGGTTTTATATTCTATACCTACCATAGCTGTGAGAGGATCATAGCTCTTATGGTTTTATATTCTATACCTACCATAGCTGTGAGAGGATCATAGCTCTTATGGTTTTATATTCTATACCTACCATAGCTGTGAGAGGATCATAGTTCTTATGGTTTTATATTCTATACCTACCATAGCTGTGAGAGGATCAGAGCTCTTATGGTTTTATATTCTATACTTACCATAGCTGTGAGAGGATCATAGCTCTTATGGTTTTATATTCTATACTTACCATAGCTGTGAGAGGATCATAGCTCTTATGGTTTTATATTCTATACCTACCATAGCTGTGAGAGGATCATAGCTCTTATGGTTTTATATTCTATACTTACCATAGCTGTGAGAGGATCATAGCTCTTATGGTTTTATATTCTATACCTACCATAGCTGTGAGAGGATCATAGTTCTTATGGTTTTATATTCTATAACTACCATAGCTGTGAGAGGATCATAGCTCTTATGGTTTTATATTCTATAACTACCATAGCTGTGAGAGGATCATAGTTCTTATGGTTTTATATCCTATAACTACCATAGCTGTGTGAGAATCATAGCTCTTATGGTTTTATATTCTATAACTACCATAGCTGTGAGAGGATCATAGTTCTTATGGTTTTATATTCTATAACTACCATAGCTGTGAGAGGATCAGAGCTCTTATGGTTTTATATTCTATACCTACCATAGCTGTGAGAGGATCATAGTTCTTATGGTTTTATATTCTATACCTACCATAGCTGTGAGAGGATCAGAGCTCTTATGGTTTTATATTCTATACTTACCATAGCTGTGAGAGGATCATAGCTCTTATGGTTTTATATTCTATACTTACCATAGCTGTGAGAGGATCATAGCTCTTATGGTTTTATATTCTATACCTACCATAGCTGTGAGAGGATCATAGCTCTTATGGTTTTATATTCTATACTTACCATAGCTGTGAGAGGATCATAGCTCTTATGGTTTTATATTCTATACCTACCATAGCTGTGAGAGGATCATAGCTCTTATGGTTTTATATTCTATACTTACCATAGCTGTGAGAGGATCATAGCTCTTATGGTTTTATATTCTATACCTACCATAGCTGTGAGAGGATCATAGCTCTTATGGTTTTATATTCTATACTTACCATAGCTGTGAGAGGATCATAGCTCTTATGGTTTTATATTCTATACTTACCATAGCTGTGAGAGGATCATAGCTCTTATGGTTTTATATTCTATACCTACCATAGCTGTGAGAGGATCATAGCTCTTATGGTTTTATATTCTATACTTACCATAGCTGTGAGAGGATCATAGCTCTTATGGTTTTATATTCTATACCTACCATAGCTGTGAGAGGATCATAGTTCTTATGGTTTTATATTCTATACCTACCATAGCTGTGAGAGGATCATAGCTCTTATGGTTTTATATTCTATACCTACCATAGCTGTGAGAGGATCATAGCTCTTATGGTTTTATATTCTATACCTACCATAGCTGTGAGAGGATCATAGCTCTTATAGTTTTATATTCTATAACTACCATAGCTGTGAGAGGATCATAGCTCTTATGGTTTTATATTCTATAACTACCATAGCTGTGAGAGGATCATAGCTCTTATGGTTTTATATTCTATACCTAACATAGCTGTGAGAGGATCATAGCTCTTATGGTTTTATATTCTATACCTACCATAGCTGTGAGAGGATCATAGCTCTTATGGTTTTATATTCTATACCTACCATAGCTGTGAGAGGATCATAGCTCTTATAGTTTTATATTCTATAACTACCATAGCTGTGAGAGGATCATAGCTCTTATGGTTCTATATTCTATAACTACCATAGCTGTGAGAGGATCATAGCTCTTATGGTTTTATATTCTATACCTACCATAGCTGTGAGAGGATCATAGCTCTTATGGTTTTATATTCTATACCTACCATAGCTGTGAGAGGATCATAGCTCTTATGGTTTTATATTCTATAACTACCATAGCTGTGAGAGGATCATAGCTCTTATGGTTTTATATTCTATACCTACCATAGCTGTGAGAGGATCATAGCTCTTATGGTTTTATATTCTATACCTACCATAGCTGTGAGAGGATCATAGTTCTTATGGTTTTATATTCTATAACTACCATAGCTGTGAGAGGATCATAGCTCTTATGGTTTTATATTCTATAACTACCATAGCTGTGAGAGGATCATAGCTCTTATGGTTTTATATTCTATACCTACCATAGCTGTGAGAGGATCATAGCTCTTATGGTTTTATATTCTATAACTACCATAGCTGTGAGAGGATCATAGCTCTTATGGTTTTATATTCTGTGCCTACCATAGCTGTGAGAGGATCATAGTTCTTATGGTTTTATATTCTATAACTACCATAGCTGTGTGAGAATCAGAGCTCTTATGGTTTTATATTCTATAACTACCATAGCTGTGAGAGGATCATAGCTCTTATGGTTTTATATTCTATACCTACCATAGCTGTGAGAGGATCATAGTTCTTATGGTTTTATATTCTATAACTACCATAGCTGTGTGAGAATCATAGCTCTTATGGTTTTATATTCTATAACTACCATAGCTGTGAGAGGATCATAGTTCTTATGGTTTTATATTCTATACCTACCATAGCTGTGAGAGGATCATAGTTCTTATGGTTTTATATTCTATAACTACCATAGCTGTGAGAGGATCATAGCTCTTATGGTTTTATATTCTATACCTACCATAGCTGTGAGAGGATCATAGTTCTTATGGTTTTATATTCTATAACTACCATAGCTGTGAGAGGATCATAGTTCTTATGGTTTTATATTCTATAACTACCATAGCTGTGTGAGAATCAGAGCTCTTATGGTTTTATATTCTATAACTACCATAGCTGTGAGAGGATCATAGCTCTTATGGTTTTATATTCTATACCTACCATAGCTGTGAGAGGATCATAGTTCTTATGGTTTTATATTCTATACCTACCATAGCTGTGAGAGGATCATAGCTCTTATGGTTTTATATTCTATACCTACCATAGCTGTGAGAGGATCATAGCTCTTATGGTTTTATATTCTATACCTACCATAGCTGTGAGAGGATCATAGCTCTTATGGTTTTATATTCTATACCTACCATAGCTGTGAGAGGATCATAGTTCTTATGGTTTTATATTCTATAACTACCATAGCTGTGTGAGAATCAGAGCTCTTATGGTTTTATATTCTATAACTACCATAGCTGTGTGAGAATCATAGCTCTTATGGTTTTATATTCTATACCTACCATAGCTGTGAGAGGATCATAGCTCTTATGGTTTTATATTCTATACCTACCATAGCTGTGAGAGGATCATAGTTCTTATGGTTTTATATTCTATAACTACCATAGCTGTGTGAGAATCAGAGCTCTTATGGTTTTATATTCTATAACTACCATAGCTGTGTGAGAATCATAGCTCTTATGGTTTTATATTCTATACCTACCATAGCTGTGAGAGGATCATAGTTCTTATGGTTTTATATTCTATACTTACCATAGCTGAGAGGATCATAGCTCTTATGGTTTTATATTCTATACTTACCATAGCTGAGAGGATCATAGCTCTTATGGTTTTATATTCTATACCTACCATAGCTGTGAGAGGATCATAGCTCTTATGGTTTTATATTCTATAACTACCATAGCTGAGAGGATCATAGCTCTTATGGTTTTATATTCTATACTTACCATAGCTGTGAGAGGATCATAGTTCTTATGGTTTTATATTCTATACTTACCATAGCTGAGAGGATCATAGCTCTTATGGTTTTATATTCTATAACTACCATAGCTGTGAGAGGATCATAGCTCTTATGGTTTTATATTCTATACCTACCATAGCTGTGAGAGGATCATAGCTCTTATGGTTTTATATTCTATACCTACCATAGCTGAGAGGATCATAGCTCTTATGGTTTTATATTCTATACTTACCATAGCTGTGAGAGGATCATAGTTCTTATGGTTTTATATTCTATAACTACCATAGCTGTGAGAGAATCAGAGCTCTTATGGTTTTATATTCTATAACTACCATAGCTGTGAGAGGATCATAGCTCTTATGGTTTTATATTCTATACCTACCATAGCTGTGAGAGGATCAGAGCTCTTATGGTTTTATATTATATACCTACCATAGCTGTGAGAGGATCATAGCTCTTATGGTTTTATATTCTATACCTACCATAGCTGTGAGAGGATCATAGCTCTTATGGTTTTGTATTCTATACCTACCATAGCTGTGAGAGGATCATAGCTCTTATGGTTTTATATTCTATAACTACCATAGCTGTGAGAGGATCATAGCTCTTATGGTTTTATATTCTATAACTACCATAGCTGTGAGAGGATCATAGCTCTTATGGTTTTATATTCTATACCTACCATAGCTGTGAGAGGATCATAGTTCTTATGGTTTTATATTCTATACCTACCATAGCTGTGAGAGGATCAGAGCTCTTATGGTTTTATATTCTATACTTACCATAGCTGTGAGAGGATCATAGCTCTTATGGTTTTATATTCTATACTTACCATAGCTGTGAGAGGATCAGAGCTCTTATGGTTTTATATTCTATACCTACCATAGCTGTGAGAGGATCATAGCTCTTATGGTTTTATATTCTATACTTACCATAGCTGTGAGAGGATCATAGCTCTTATGGTTTTATATTCTATACCTACCATAGCTGTGAGAGGATCATAGCTCTTATGGTTTTATATTCTATACTTACCATAGCTGTGAGAGGATCATAGCTCTTATGGTTTTATATTCTATACCTACCATAGCTGTGAGAGGATCATAGCTCTTATGGTTTTATATTCTATACTTACCATAGCTGTGAGAGGATCATAGCTCTTATGGTTTTATATTCTATACTTACCATAGCTGTGAGAGGATCATAGCTCTTATGGTTTTATATTCTATACCTACCATAGCTGTGAGAGGATCATAGCTCTTATGGTTTTATATTCTATACTTACCATAGCTGTGAGAGGATCATAGCTCTTATGGTTTTATATTCTATAACTACCATAGCTGTGAGAGGATCATAGCTCTTATGGTTTTATATTCTATACCTACCATAGCTGTGAGAGGATCATAGCTCTTATGGTTTTATATTCTATACCTACCATAGCTGTGAGAGGATCATAGTTCTTATGGTTTTATATTCTATACCTACCATAGCTGTTAGAGGATCATAGCTCTTATGGTTTTATATTCTATACCTACCATAGCTGTGAGAGGATCATAGCTCTTATGGTTTTATATTCTATACCTACCATAGCTGTGAGAGGATCATAGTTCTTATGGTTTTATATTCTATAACTACCATAGCTGTGTGAGAATCATAGCTCTTATGGTTTTATATTCTATAACTACCATAGCTGTGAGAGGATCATAGTTCTTATGGTTTTATATTCTATACCTACCATAGCTGTTAGAGGATCATAGCTCTTATGGTTTTATATTCTATACCTACCATAGCTGTGAGAGGATCATAGTTCTTATGGTTTTATATTCTATAACTACCATAGCTGTGTGAGGATCATAGCTCTTATAGTTTTATATTCTATAACTACCATAGCTGTGAGAGGATCATAGTTCTTATGGTTTTATATTCTATACTTACCATAGCTGTGAGAGGATCATAGCTCTTATAGTTTTATATTCTATACCTACCATAGCTGTGAGAGGATCATAGTTCTTATGGTTTTATATTCTATACTTACCATAGCTGTGAGAGGATCATAGCTCTTATGGTTTTATATTCTATACTTACCATAGCTGTGAGAGGGATCATAGTTCTTATGTTTTATATTCTATACCTACCATAGCTGTGAGAGGATCATAGCTCTTATGGTTTTATATTCTATAACTACCATAGCTGTGAGAGGATCATAGTTCTTATGGTTTTATATTCTATACCTACCATAGCTGTGAGAGGATCATAGCTCTTATGGTTTTATATTCTATACCTACCATAGCTGTGAGAGGATCATAGTTCTTATGGTTTTATATTCTATACCTACCATAGCTGTGAGAGGATCATAGTTCTTATGGTTTTATATTCTATACCTACCATAGCTGTGAGAGGATCATAGCTCTTATGGTTTTATATTCTATACCTACCATAGCTGTGAGAGGATCATAGCTCTTATGGTTTTATATTCTATACCTACCATAGCTGTGAGAGGATCATAGTTCTTATGGTTTTATATTCTATACCTACCATAGCTGTGAGAGGATCATAGCTCTTATGGTTTTATATTCTATACCTACCATAGCTGTGAGAGGATCATAGTTCTTATGGTTTTATATTCTATACCTACCATAGCTGTGAGAGGATCATAGTTCTTATGGTTTTATATTCTATACCTACCATAGCTGTGAGAGGATCATAGCTCTTATGGTTTTATATTCTATACCTACCATAGCTGTGAGAGGATCATAGCTCTTATGGTTTTATATTCTATACCTACCATAGCTGTGAGAGGATCATAGTTCTTATGGTTTTATATTCTATACCTACCATAGCTGTGAGAGGATCATAGCTCTTATGGTTTTATATTCTATACCTACCATAGCTGTGAGAGGATCATAGCTCTTATGGTTTTATATTCTATACCTACCATAGCTGTGAGAGGATCATAGTTCTTATGGTTTTATATTCTATACCTACCATAGCTGTGAGAGGATCATAGCTCTTATGGTTTTATATTCTATAACTACCATAGCTGTGAGAGGATCATAGCTCTTATGGTTTTATATTCTATACCTACCATAGCTGTGAGAGGATCATAGCTCTTATGGTTTTATATTCTATACCTACCATAGCTGTGAGAGGATCATAGTTCTTATGGTTTTATATTCTATACCTACCATAGCTGTGAGAGGATCATAGCTCTTATGGTTTTATATTCTATAACTACCATAGCTGTGAGAGGATCATAGTTCTTATGGTTTTATATTCTATACCTACCATAGCTGTGAGAGGATCATAGCTCTTATGGTTTTATATTCTATAACTACCATAGCTGTGAGAGGATCATAGCTCTTATGGTTTTATATTCTATACCTACCATAGCTGTGAGAGGATCATAGCTCTTATGGTTTTATATTCTATAACTACCATAGCTGTGAGAGGATCATAGCTCTTATGGTTTTATATTCTGTGCCTACCATAGCTGTGAGAGGATCATAGTTCTTATGGTTTTATATTCTATAACTACCATAGCTGTGTGAGAATCAGAGCTCTTATGGTTTTATATTCTATAACTACCATAGCTGTGAGAGGATCATAGCTCTTATGGTTTTATATTCTATACCTACCATAGCTGTGAGAGGATCATAGTTCTTATGGTTTTATATTCTATACCTACCATAGCTGTGAGAGGATCAGAGCTCTTATGGTTTTATATTCTATACCTACCATAGCTGTGAGAGGATCATAGCTCTTATGGTTTTATATTCTATACCTACCATAGCTGTGAGAGAATCATAGTTCTTATGGTTTTATATTCTATAACTACCATAGCTGTGTGAGAATCAGAGCTCTTATGGTTTTATATTCTATAACTACCATAGCTGTGTGAGAATCATAGCTCTTATGGTTTTATATTCTATACCTACCATAGCTGTGAGAGGATCATAGTTCTTATGGTTTTATATTCTATAACTACCATAGCTGTGAGAGAATCAGAGCTCTTATGGTTTTATATTCTATAACTACCATAGCTGTGAGAGGATCATAGCTCTTATGGTTTTATATTCTATACCTACCATAGCTGTGAGAGGATCAGAGCTCTTATGGTTTTATATTATATACCTACCATAGCTGTGAGAGGATCATAGCTCTTATGTTTTATATTCTATACTTACCATAGCTGTGTGAGGATCATAGCTCTTATGGTTTTATATTCTATACCTACCATAGCTGTGAGAGGATCATAGCTCTTATGGTTTTGTATTCTATACCTACCATAGCTGTGAGAGGATCATAGCTCTTATGGTTTTATATTCTATACCTACCATAGCTGTGAGAGGATCATAGCTCTTATGGTTTTATATTCTATACCTACCATAGCTGTGAGAGGATCATAGCTCTTATGGTTTTGTATTCTATACCTACCATAGCTGTGAGAGGATCATAGCTCTTATGGTTTTATATTCTATACCTACCATAGCTGTGAGAGGATCATAGCTCTTATGGTTTTATATTCTATACCTACCATAGCTGTGAGAGGATCATAGCTCTTATGGTTTTATATTCTATACCTACCATAGCTGTGAGAGGATCATAGTTCTTATGGTTTTATATTCTATACCTACCATAGCTGTGAGAGGATCATAGCTCTTATGGTTTTATATTCTATACCTACCATAGCTGTGAGAGGATCATAGCTCTTATGGTTTTATATTCTATACCTACCATAGCTGAGAGGATCATAGCTCTTATGGTTTTATATTCTATACCTACCATAGCTGTGAGAGGATCATAGTTCTTATGGTTATATATTCTATAACTACCATAGCTGTGTGAGAATCATAGTTCTTATGGTTTTATATTCTATAACTACCATAGCTGTGAGAGGATCATAGCTCTTATGGTTTTATATTCTATACCTACCATAGCTGTGAGAGGATCATAGCTCTTATGGTTTTATATTCTATACCTACCATAGCTGTGAGAGGATCAGAGCTCTTATGGTTTTATATTCTATATCTACCATAGCTGTGAGAGGATCATAGTTCTTATGGTTTTATATTCTATACCTACCATAGCTGTGAGAGGATCATAGCTCTTATGGTTTTATATTCTATACCTACCATAGCTGTGAGAGGATCATAGCTCTTATGGTTTTATATTCTATACCTACCATAGCTGTGAGAGGATCATAGTTCTTATGGTTTTATATTCTATACTTACCATAGCTGTGTGAGGATCATAGCTCTTATGGTTTTATATTCTATACCTACCATAGCTGTGAGAGGATCATAGCTCTTATGGTTTTATATTCTATACCTACCATAGCTGTGAGAGGATCATAGCTCTTATGGTTTTATATTCTATACCTACCATAGCTGTGAGAGGATCATAGCTCTTATAGTTTTATATTCTATAACTACCATAGCTGTGAGAGGATCATAGTTCTTATGGTTTTATATTCTATACCTACCATAGCTGTGTGAGGATCATAGCTCTTATGGTTTTATATTCTATACCTACCATAGCTGTGAGAGGATCATAGCTCTTATAGTTTTATATTCTATAACTACCATAGCTGTGAGAGGATCATAGCTCTTATGGTTTTATATTCTATACCTACCATAGCTGTGAGAGGATCATAGCTCTTATGGTTTTATATTCTATACCTACCATAGCTGTGTGAGAATCATAGCTCTTATGGTTTTATATTCTATACCTACCATAGCTGTGAGAGGATCATAGCTCTTATGGTTTTATATTCTATACC
The DNA here is from genome assembly GCA_037043455.1 of Cyrtodaria siliqua. Lineage (NCBI taxonomy): Eukaryota > Metazoa > Mollusca > Bivalvia > Adapedonta > Hiatellidae > Cyrtodaria > Cyrtodaria siliqua. The sequence continues at coordinate 114,119 of JAWPHD010006008.1, forward strand.
TACCATAGCTGTGAGAGGATCATAGCTCTTATGGTTTTATATTCTATACCTACCATAGCTGTGTGAGGATCATAGTTCTTATGGTTTTATATTATGTACCTACCACAGCTGTGTGAGAATCACTAGCTCTTTTATTGCATCTCGCACAAAATCCTAGGAATTTCATTGGATTAGAGCGGTTAACCCTCTATTTTTCTATAGTGGGTCAATAGATTTCATAGAGGGTCACTAAAACAATATGGACTATAATTCCAATTCAAAGTTTAAATCATTTGCAAAAAGTTCAAGGCGTTAGTTACTAAACAAAAATATTTAAGGCCGACCATAAAAAATTGTTGGTTTGCTGTTTCCCTACCTACCCACCAAAAAGAGCCCTACCCAAAACTTTTTATAGCAATTTTTTAACAAATTTTATTTTTTTACTGTTTCTAGTCTATTTTTCTTTAATTTCTTACGTTTTTTTAGTCTTTGGCAAAAAAATAATTTACCTACCTACCTACCCACTTATAAAATCCTGGGTCGGGAAACAGCAAACAAATATATTTTTAATGATGGCCCTAAACAAGTAAATTTAATAATGTTTTTAAACTGTACCGGTCGTGACGTCAACATCATGACGTCAAGTTGCGCGAACGTCTCAATGACGTTGACGCTCCATTAAAATGGGTTAAATATAGATGTTTGCCTTAAAAAAAGTTATGGTTTCATATTCGGTACAGACCCCCTACAGAAATATGTGGGGTCAGTCAGGTGTATAGGGGGCCTCGGCTATCGCCTCGCCCCCTATAACTCTTACTGAACCCACATATTTCTGTAGAGGGTCAGTAACAAACCAAATAACTAATAATGGTTTTATATTCTGTACCTACCATAGCTGTGTGAGAATCAAAAATTCATAACTCTTATCTTTTTTTATTATGTATCTATCACAGCTGTGAGAATCATAGCTCTTATGGTTTTATATTTTGTACCTACAATAGGTCCTAACAGAGCTATAAATTTGACGCCGCCCGTCAAAAGACATTTGCCAATCTAAAGTAATAACCAGATTTTTCCAAAGGATGTGTAATATTTGTGTATATGTTTCAGAAATCGCTCATGGCTCTTTCTCTTTCCAAGACTCCATGGCCGGGATGGGGTTTGAAACTTTCAAGCCTCTCAATACTGCGGGTTTGAATCCCAGTGAGAAAGTGTCGACAGATTGTTGGAGGTATACACTATACAGTACTGGTTTCATCCAGGAAAAATGATTCTTTACTACTCGAATGAAGTGGTTTTTGAATAATTCATACTGTTATTAACTGAGATATAAATCAGGGCTCCAAGAATAGGATAGCCCGACGCCCAGGGCTAGTCCAATCTGAATCCGGGCTAGTCTCTCTTTGAAAAATGGTTGCCCGTCGGGCTAGTCTAAAGAAATCTCAGGACAATCAAACTTTTCAAACTAAAATCAAACTTCATAATTGCTGTAATTGAAGCCATATTTGTCAAAAATTATCTCTCTTCATTAAAGTTCATCAATTTCAAAGCGCGCATTTCATTGGTCGATTACATGATTTGAACCAATCGCATTACAGCTTTCATATTAACATTGAGTGGTCAAGCAAATTTGTCACGCCGGACAGAAGAAGAAAGATCACTCGAATATTAACAGTTTGAACCGTGATTTCGTTTTAATATTCTTATTTTTCGATGAATTGCTGTATAATCTTTTTCTATTTTTAGTTCATGTCAGCAAGTCTTTTTTATCATAAAATGCTTAACAACGAACGCTTATTCACAAATGCAAGCTGCTAAATAACACCTGTTTTAGATGGTTCAATTTGCGGGACCTGGAACGTTTTTTGACGAGATTTGCGGCGCGATCCTAAAAGTTATATGATGCAATGGATAAATAAAAGGAAAATATAGGAAAATAGAACCTTATTATTTGATTCTAATCACATGTGTATTATTAATTAATTATAAATAAAACATAGTAAAAAAGCAAAATATTCAATATCGACAAAAATTATGTACAAAAATTATGTACCGGCAACTATTCATTGGTAATAACAATTTCGGGGCAAGTAAAAAAAAAATCAGCTTACAGGGCAAGTGACTTTTCAGTCAGGGCAATTGACTTTTGAAATCTACTTGCCCTGGGCTAGTCCCAAATTTTTATTTTCTTGGAGCCCTGTAAATATTTGCTGTGATAATAAATGATAGGAACACAAGTCAAAATGTTATCATCAAATAAGTTTTAAAACTTGTAAAAGTTTTGCATACAATATTGAATAAAGTTATGTAAAAAAAAATAATGGTGCAAAAAACACTATTAAAAAATCACAGTTACAGGACAATAATTTCAGAAAAATCTTTTACAGCCAAAATGAGTTTTTGATGGGGCTTTTCCTATGTAAATTCCTTGTTGGTGGGACAGCAGAAAATTAAGAAATTTCAAATAACTTCAGTTAGCCTTTATATTTTGCTATAAAACTTCCAGGGTGTCTTAATTTACAAATATCCAACAATTTAAAACCACTTTTGGATAAAAAATTTAAAAAAAATAATCAAAAAATCAATAAATCATGCAGCAGAATTTTGCTTGAAATGCCCCCATCAAAAACAGCTTTAGCCCATGAAATTTTTAAACATTAATAAAAAAAATAAAAATAAAAAAATAAAATTTCATGCAGCAGAGTTTTGCATTGAAATGCCCCCATCAAAAACAGCTTTAGGGCATGAAATTTTTATTTCTTAACCGATTTTGAAAAGTAAGGCATTTTTACTTACCTCTAAAAATGTCCGTTTGAGGCATTAGATGAATTTTGTCTGAAAATCCAAAAAAACTATGGCTGAAACAAGCACATGAAGGTGTAGCACACCCATTGCAACACAGGAAGTGTCGGCCTGGGGTAGTCGCATAATGGCGTCAATAAATAATTCTGATTTCTTTTTGTAAAAAAAGGCATTTTCACTAATTTAAAGTTCTATTTTTGGTTTATATCACATTGTTGATCTATTTGTTACATTTTTCAAGCATTGCCATGTTAAAATTGTGAGTTTTTAATTTATTTTGCTTATATGGAAATGAGTGTATGAATACAATATTATGGCATCTCAGTGTTTATGTTTTTAAAGGGACCATTCATTCATGAGACAAGTTCTTTCTTAGAAGATACATGACCCCCATTTTTCTGTGGATTTTTTGGCAGCATATGTGTCATTTGTGATGAGAATTTAAGTCATTCATTTTTAATTTGGGCCCAGATATGAATGACAACATGGCATTTAAATTTTAATTCACACACAACTCAATGCAACAATCAATGGGTGTGTTACACCTATAAGGCGGGATCTGTGAATTGTCATTTTCTCTAAGATTCTTATTTAACTGGCATTTTTCCTTTTGGAATGATTATTTATCTTCAAAAAAAACACTTTACACTCTTTTAAAACCGGTTTTGAATTTTTTTTTGCTATTTTTCGTTGCGGAAAGCCGTAATTTGGAGTTTCAGATTTTTTAAGTCTTTAAATGATGGCCTGGAGAAACATTTTCCACTAAAACTTGGCTTGTTTGGTATCAACATGTAGATGTGTGTATTTGTCATCATAATTTAGCACTACTATTTTTAAAATCCTGCTTTTATAGGTATGACACCACAAAATCCTTCCCCTTACCCCCTAAAATTGGGTTGACTGAGATAATGTCAGAGAGAACTGAAGGCAGAGTATGCTGCCCAGTCATTAACACTTGGCTTTTAATCACAAAGCTAGTACCAGACTTGCATTTAGGAGTATTTGTGATGCCTGTCTATTCATATAGTGTTACCAAATTAAGGTATGATGCCACCAAAAGTGAAAAATTGTCTTGAAAATTGGATGCTGGCATGAAAAACCTCTTGATTTCTTCATGTGTATTGACTATATGAAGCATGTAATCCATTATATCAAGTATAGGTATGCCCAATGTCATTTTATAAAACAGTTAAGGCAGGTTAAAACTGAAAAAAAGTACGCTGATTTTTGTCGCTGTCGACCGCTCTGTTCTCTTTTGAAACGCGTATATCTTGATCGATTCTTAGTCGATTCGCGACAACTTTTCTTTCTTTAATGCGTTATAGTCTAGGCTTTGTCAGAATAGCTGCTTTGAAAATTCACTCATAGTTAAGTATTCTTATAGGTGTAGCACACCCATTGCAACACAGGAAGTGTCGGCCTGGTGTAGTCGCATAATGGCGTCAATAAATAATTCTGATTTCTTTTTGTAAAAAAAGGCATTTTCACTAATTTAAAGTTCTATTTTTGGTTTATATCACATTGTTGATCTATTTGTTACATTTTTCAAGCATTGCCATGTTAAAATTTTGAGTTTTTAATTTATTTTGCTTATATGGAAATGAGTGTATGAATACAATATTATGGCATCTCAGTGTTTATGTTTTTAAAGGGACCATTCATTCATGAGACAATTTCTTTCTTAGAAGATACATGACCCCCATTTTTCTGTGGATTTTTTGGCAGCATATGTGTCATTTGTGATGAGAATGTAAGTCATTCATTTTTAATTTGGGCCCAGATATGAATGACAACATGGCATTTAAATTTTAATTCACACACAACTCAATGCAACAATCAATGGGTGTGTTACACCTGAAGCACCCCACACAATACCGGTGTGCAAAAACCTGAGCCAATTCCTTAGTCACTAAAGTCAGTGAAGGCTCGGATCAACCAGTCTGCTGCTTTTGATAGGCATACTTTATGATAGTGTTCAGTAGCTATACTTACAGTTGACGAATTTGTTTCTTCTTGAACATGTCAGTCAGTTGAATTAGTAAGATACATTTTCCCACCGAATAAAAAAAGTGTTGCGCAATGGTTTGAAACCCTTCAAAATGAAGAGTTTATGGTTTATATCGGGCCTAAAGTGCGAAAAGGAGTCCTTTTCGCGAAAAGGAGATTTGGTCTAGGATCACTTGGGTTAAACGTATAATTTTAAAATGAAAGGAAAATGTTTATTTAATTTCTGATTAAGATTTACTCTTTTAGTTGTATGATAGCGAAATTTCTAAAATTATTGTCCTGAAACTGTGATTTTTTAATAGGCGTTTTTGCACCAATATTTACATAATTTCATTTTATCCTTAAACGTGCCTTACTTCAACAAGTTACCTTAAATGATAATTGCATTTTGACTTTTGTCCCTAACATTTGTTAAAACAGCGAATATTTATTTCTGAGTTTATTGTGACAGTATGAATTTTTCGTTTCAAAAACACACTTCATTCCGGTAGTATAGAATCATTTTTTCTGAGAGGTGTTGCACGTAGTGATATATTTTGCATGGAAAAATGTCCCAAACAATTTCACCGGTGAAAAATGTATGCTTATATGATATATCTTCAAGCTTGGAAAGTTTTAAAATAATCTAAAATATACGAGCTGAGAAAATTGAATTTAAACAGGAACTGATTCTTTACTACCAATGATTCTATACACCCAAAAGCACTGTACTTTAGTTATGTGTTTTGACTCTCTGAAACACCTTACAAAAGGGAGTTATCGCCTACGAACACAGGTATCTTCTCCTACTCTTCACAGCGTGCACGTCGCGGAGAGGGCACTGGTGACACTCATGGTGTTTGTATGGGGGTACGCATTGCCAGCCCTGTACAACAATACTGGTGGGGTAAATCACTATATTCGCGTATAGTGACTAACACACTAGTACTTCTGAACTGGTTTGTCTCGGTTCAGGAGCCTGAGTGTCACTTGACTGATAGTGAAGAAGTCCCCTGCGCCCCCATCAAGGCACTCATCATCAGATGGAAGTAGAGAACTCGGGAGTTGTCAGACAGAAGTCCGCGGGCCAGAGCTGAGATCAACCAACACACAGTAGAAGTAGCAGCAGCAGTATTTAGTTAGTGATAATTAGGGATCGAAGCCGAGGCCTACATTCGACCGTAGTTTGACAACAGAAGAGGGATTCATGAAAAATACAGCCATCTGATAATGCTTGCAGCGCAGGGGCCATATGTGATGGGTGTGGCCCCAAATACAAGGACCCCCGACCACTAGCGGCTGTAGGGCAATACACTAGCGGATGTAGCTTCACCACCGTAGCGGATGCAGGCCACCTCGACCACCAGACCACCACTTCACCGCCACAGCAACAACTACACAGAACAGCAGCGACACAACACTACACATCTACAAGAGAAACGACGACACAGCAACACAGCAGCACCAGATCAACCAACACACTCATCTAGAACAGACCAGACTCTATTGTGCCCATAGCGCCAGGGTTCTCCTGGCGCTTTAGTTGGCGGACGGTCTTCAAACCTTAGAAATAACAACAACAACGAACACAGGTATTCGACGCGTAATGCCCCCCCCCCCCCCCCATCACCACCCCTCTACTATCTGCCCCCTCCCCTTGGTGAGGGGTGGTGGTGGTGGTGGTGTGTGTGTGGGGGGGGGGGGGGGGGGGTTGTAGGGACGGGTGGGGTGTAGTAGTGACCAAATTATGCGCCGAATACCTGTGCCTACGAAATCTATATGCATAGCTTTATATGAAAAATAATTATGAATTTAGAAACAGAGTAGTAGAATATGTTTTGAACAATTAAATGTAATCAAACCTTTTAAAAAAAAGTTTTAATACTTATGTGTTTTGACTCTCTCTAACACCTTACGAAAAGGAGTGGAGGGCGTGGTCCAGTGGTAGAGCACCGAACTCCAGATCGAGAGGTTGTGGGTTCGATCCTCGCCGCGGCCTCGTTATTTATCCACATTGCTTAGTACTGGTTCTACCCAGGAAGCCATCGAGAGTGATTAATCTAAGTTGCAAGAACTTGTTTCGCAATCGATGTAAAATAAATATGTTTAAACTACGAAAAGGACTCATAAGTGCATAACATCCATATATGTATAGCTTTATAAAAAAATAAAATATTGATGTTAAATGTGCCTTCCCTACAAAACGCATTAAGTTCACAGAGAATCTTGTTAAATCTTAATATTAAAATTTATTATCTGAACGGATATAAGTTAATAAGTTATGAGAAAAGACGAACACTTTTTTGTGCAGAATACAATTTATTTTAGCATCGTGTTTTATTAGATTTCACCCACTGACAGATTTGCTTGATTTAATCTCCCAGTATGATTTCAGAGATTCTTGATCAAATGTAAAATCTCTTACCAGATTATCAGAGAAAATAGACCGAATTTATAGGACAATTTAATATTGATTCAAACAGTATTTATTGTCACATTTTTTTTTACATATATATTAGGAGGAGGAAGAGGAGGAGGAAGGTGGAGAAGGAGGAGGAGGACGAGGAAGGAGGAGGGAGGAGGAGGAAGGAGGAGGGAGGAGGATATTGTTTTTCCATATTCATCTCACGTACATTCCTCCTCTTGTGTACATGTACATATGACAAAAATCTCATTCTTACTCATGTATACATATTCAAACAAAATCAGTAACGATACAATCATGCAAACAAATTTAAAGATAAAATCTGATAAAAAGATCTCTGCACTGACCAAAAGGAGCGCATGTGATCAACGGGGATCGGTTTAAAGGTTGTATTGTTATTATAGCTAATCAGTGAATTTTCCGGCACACTTACACCTTGACGCACTGTGAGCTGTTTCTACACAGTAATGCATAGCACTGAAATACGGGCATACACTGAAACATGACTTGGCCTCATTCGCCTGTCCTGACCTGTCCTGGCCTGGTCTAAGATAAATTGGTCCCTTGGGCTAGTTTAGGTCAGGCCAAGGAGTCATGGGTTCAAAACTGGGGTTAATGTTTGCGTATCCATGGTCATTTATGTTATTTCTACACGGTCAGTGGCTCACATTAAGGTTAGCACCTCTCTGATGGGACAATGCAGCTGTACGGAGTATGTTAGGAATTGTACACCTTGTGAGGGTCATTCAGAAATAAAAAAAAAGATAGTTATCATGTTGAATCAGCACATTTTTATCTTTATATGATACAATGCAACCAGTTTATGATGTAATGGAAAAATGTTTTTATTAATGTGAAATACACAATTGACATGGAATAATGGAAACAAATATAATTTCTAAGCAAGTAACTTCAAGCGCTTAATGCAACAATCACATGCTTACAGCATTTAAAACATATCCCTTTTTGTTGTTGGCAGAATTACAATGCGTTTTATATTTTGAACTTTGAACAAGTTCTCATGAACCAAATGCATATGAAGCTGCAATCCTCTGGAACAAGCAACCACACAATACAATTATAACACACTAGCTTACAGAAATATCTGGCGTTAATAATTTGGCTCCTTTAAATCCTTAATCTCTCTAGTTTAAGGAGACACCTCTCTAGTTTAAAGAGACATCTCTCTAGCTTAAAGAGACATCTCTCTAGCTTAAAGGGACATATCTCTAGAGTTTAAAGCGACATCTCTTTAGCTTAAAGAGACATCTCGCTAGCAGCTTAAAGAGACATCTCTCTAGTTTAAAGAGAAATCACTCTAGCTTAAAGAGACATCTCTCTAGTTTAAAGAGACATATTTCTAGCTTCAAGGGACATTTTTGTAGCTTAAAGAGACATCTCTGTAGCTTAACGAGACATATATCTAGCTTAAAGAGACATATTTGTAGCTTAAAGAGACATATCTCTAGTTTAAAGAGAAATGACTCTAGTTTAAAGAGACATCTCCCTAGTTTAAAGAGACATATTTCTAGCTTAAAGGGACATCTCTGTAGCCTAATGAGACATTTTTCTAGTTTACAGAGACATCTCTCAAGCTTAAAGATACATTTCTCTAAATGCTTGTCCCATTAGTGGTCTCTTAATAAATATTTGACTAAAATTCATTTCATCTGCTCATCTATATACATCAATCATTATATCCATGATATAATCCCATTACATATATAATAAAAAGTCTGTATTACCAACCCTTTAGGTAATATATGCAATCAAATACTATATAGAGTATATTACACTACACACCCTACCATCCAGAAACCCATCCACATATCCACCCTACCAAAATGGAACCACTCACCCTTTCAACCATCCATCTACCTATCCATTAATACCTTTATTTACCATCCATCCACCATCTCACCCTTCCAAAATCATTGTACCAACATATCCTTAACTTCTTCATTGAATCATTATTATTGCATTAATATATTTTGTATATCCTGCCATTCATTTATCAATCACTCAATCGTATTATCAATTTCAAACATTAATTTATTTTGAATATATATTATTGTTTTCCCGTTTGCACAACATAATATGTTCATTCCTTCTACACGTTTCTCATGATTAAAAACATTGACATATCATAAGAAATGCTAATTCAGTCAAATAATAGGATGAGTTATAGTGAAGTTTAGACCTTCGTGAATGCCACTCATTGTGAAGTTGGTCAAACCTGACTAAGGACATGACCTAGAACAATAACAATTAAGGTAAACAAGTTTTAGGCCAGGCCAGGCCAATGAGGCCAGCCTAGTTAGGCCAAGCCATGTTTCAGTGTATGCCATGAATACGTGCATACACAACGTCGATAAAGAATTAGTAGCCCGGCCATCATGCTTTAAAAAATCCGTGTATCTACGGGGTTGGTCTTTGCGCCGGCAACACCCGTAATCCGACAAAGAACGCATGTTCAAGTGTACATGTGTAAACACTTCAGTACTACAGCAGTAGAACAAAATATGCGATAAACAACATTAAGTGGGGTGATATTAGTAGGTTGACCATCCGGCTTTTAAAATCCGGCGATACCGCATGTCTATGAGGTTGATCTTCCAGCCGGCGACACTCGTTATCCGACAACAATACGTCTTTTTTTACTACTTTCGGAATTTAATCATACAGCAGTAGAACCAAAATAGCGATAAACGGTCTCAAGTGTGGTGATATTAGTAGCACTGCCAACAGGATTTAAAAAAACAGGTGAGACCGCGTGTCTTTGACGTTGGTCTGCCCGCCGGCGTCACTCGTAATCCGACAACAACGCCATTTCGAATCTGTTTCAGTGCAAACTTCGTAATTCAGCAATAAAGAATTTCAAACAGGGTGATATTAGTAGCCCGGCCATCATGCTTTAAAAAACCGGTTAGCCCACGTATCTATGAGGTTTATCTATTCGCCGGCAACACCCGTAATCCGACAAAATACGAATGCTCAATTGTACTTGTGTAAACACTTCAGTACTACAGCAGTAGAACAAACACTGCGATAAACAATCTCAAGTGGGGGTGATATTAGTAGGTTAGCCATCAGACTTTTATAATCCTGTGAGACCGCATGTCTATGAGGTTGATCTTCCCGCCGGCGACACTCGTTATCCGACAAAAAGACGTCTTTTTTTACTACTTTCGGAATTTTAATCATACAGCAGTAGAACCAAAATTGCGATAAAAGGTCTCAAGTGTGGTGATATTAGTAGCACTGCCAACAGGATTTAAAAAACAGATGAGACCGCGTGTCTATGACGTTGGTCTGCCCGCCGGCGTCACTCGTAATCCGACAGTAACGGCAGAGAACGAAGTTTGAAAGAGGTTGTCTATAAAACATGATGGTTAAAAAGGGAAAGTAGAAGCAACAATATATGATGATGATGATGATGATGATGATAGTGCTCCTACTGTCTACTGCATATCATGCTTGCAGTAGATACTGCTACTGCTGCTACTAGTAGTAGTAGCTAAAACGTCACAGCAATAACGGTAGGGAAAATATTTAAAGCACCGTTGTGTTATAAAACATGATAGTTAAAACGGCAACGTAGAAACAACATACTTGCGCAGAAAAACAACATACTTGCGAAAAGAGAATACCTATTGAGATGGTGATGATACTGATGCTACTGCTGCTACTGCCCTACTGATGTTACTGCCAGAAGTTAATATTACTACTGATGCTAATGCTTGCAGTAGATACTGTTACTGCTGCTACTTTTACTTCTCCTGCAACCAGCTGTAGCTGAAAAGTTACAACGGTAACGGTACAAAAAATAAATATAAAGCATGCAAACATATGATGGTTGCGAAAGTGGTTGTCTATAAAATGTGATGGTTAAAAAGAAAAGTATAAACAAACAATAGATGGTGATGACACTATTGCTACTGTTTCTACTGCTGCTACTGCTTCTACTGCTGCTACGGCTAGCAGTTGATACTGCTACTGCTGCTACTGCTATATCTTCGCCGTACGTGCGCCCAGCGAGCTGACACTTTCTGGACGTCTGTGCCTTGCTAGCTACTGCTGTTACTGCTACTACTGCTGAGGGTTGTATATAAAACATGAAGGTTAAAAAAAAGTAACTGCTACTATGAGCTACTCCTACTGTTGTTACGCTCACAGTAACTGTTGCTATTGCTGCTATACTGCCAGCAGAGAACAAAACATATAATGCATGATATTAATTGGCGAAGCGGTTGTGTAAACATATGATGGTTGCGAAAGGAGTTGTCACCATGGTGGGAAAGTAGAAACAACATACTTGCGCAAAAAAACAACATACTTGCGCAAAAAAACAACATACTTGCGCAAAAAAAAAAATACTTGCGATGAGTGTACTGTACTGCTGTGACTGCTGGCAGTAGCTAGTAGCTACTGCTGGCAGTAGCTACTGCTACTGCTATATCTTCGCCGTACGTGCGCCCAGCGAGCTGACACTTTCTGGACGTCGGTGCCTTGGTTAGCGACTGTTACTGCTGTTACTGCTACTACTGTTGAGGGTAGTGTATAAAACATGAAAGTTAAACTACTGATAGCACTATATACTGATACTGCTGCTAATATAGTAGTAACTAGTGCCACTGCTGCTACTGCTTCTTCTGCTAGCAGTAGCTGAAAAGTTACAGCAGTAACGATAGAGAACAACACATATAAACCATGATATTATTTGGCGAAGCGGTTGTGTAAACATAAGATGGCTGCGAAAGGGGTTGTCATGATGGTGGGAAAGTAGAAACAACATACTTGCGCACAAAACATACTTACGATGAGTATACATATTGGGATGGTGATATACTGCTGCTACTGCTGGCAGTAGCTACTACTACTGCTGCTTCTGCTGACAGTAGCTACTGCTACTGCTGCTTCTGCATGTTGATCAATCAGATACGATTGCTAATAGTTTTTTTGCCCCTGAACTGGTTTGTCAGAAGATGTTAATCAATTACATATAACCGCAGACACCATACAGCAATACAGGCCCTCCTGGACCTCTTGTTTTATTCTATTTTTGTGCATTTTTAGCCTTTTAATACTTTACTCAACGTGGTTAAAAAGGGTCAATGCCTGCTTTTTATGCCCCCGTCCGTTCGTCCGTCCAATCGTGTCCGGTCAATAACTCTGTCATTCCTGACGGATTTTCAAAACATTTGGCACAAGTGCTCACCACAACAAGATGTGTCGCGCGCAAAATCCAGGTCCATGGCTCCAAGGTCAAGGTCGCACTTAGAAGTCAAAGGTCAAAACCACTTCGGGCATTTGACACTTACAGTGATATTTCTTGCTTTTGTTCTATGTTATACAATTTAGAAGCTTTAAAGACTTTTATTTAAAAAAAAAAAGGGGGCCGCTCCCTAAAACTTAGTTCTTCTTTTTTTAACATTATAAACTCTAAGCCCCACATATATGCGTCTAAGTAATATTTGACAATATGGTTTGTTAAAATATATGGGAGAGCAGACATTAATTAATAAATTTAAGTTCGTTTCGAATTTTGAAACTATTAAAATTATCTGTTGCCAGGTTCTTAATAATGTTTTCGTTTTCAGATGTTATCAATTCGATGAATTTAGGAATATTTGGCATTCGCCAGAAAAAATGTTTAATGTACTTCTGTCTTAGTTCATTAAACATTGCACATACCATAACGAAATGAAATTAGTCTTCAAGTTTATTACACACGATGCATTTTCTTTCATTTACATGTATTCTTTGTGGTTTGTGCCAACGTCCTGTTTCAATGTGTATCCTGTGTGAACACATTCTAAGTCTTGATAGCACTGATCGAAATTTACCTACTTTTATTATATCTAGGTATGATTTATACGCAAACACATGAAAAAGAGAATATGTCTTAGCCCTAGACGAATCTGCTATTCGTCCATTCCAGTTTTGTATAAAACTGTCAGTAGGCCTTTGCTTAAAGACGAATAAAAAAATATTGATGTTTCCTACTCCCTGAAAATACAAAACACCATTAAATCCTAGACTTTAAAGCAATGTTTTTTAAAGACGATGACCAGTTGTGTTTATCATTTTTAACATCATTCTGTACGTAGCTTTTACAAATTTTAAATCCTCGCATTTTAATATTTTAAACCAGTATTTTATTATCGAAGCTAGCCTATAATTACGAAAACATGTTCTACCCAACTCACCATACACAAAATCATTTTGTGTTGTCTTTTTAACACCAAGTAAGTCTTTATAAAAGCTAAGATGAACGTGTTCAATAATATTAGCGTTTAGAAATCCCAGACTTCACTTACATAATGTAGAACAGGTATTATGAGTTTATCAAACAGGTTTAAGATATGTTTAGGTAATATTTCAGTAAATTTATATAAGTATTTGTTTAATTGAAATACAGCTTTACCTGCTTGCCCTGACAGTGTATCTAGTGTGCCAGAAAACGAGCCACCAGAAGTAACAACAATTCCCAAATAACAAAAACGATCGACTATATCTATATCGACTATATCTACTTTGTTACCATTGTACATAAATGATAAGTTTCTAGGTAGCATTCCTGCTTTTCTGAATACCATAACTTTTGTTTTAGATGTGTTAACCGCATGCAATAATCACATAATATATTTAACCATTTTGTAACCCTTCATTCGTTTCAGCAAACGATGTACAATATCATCTGATATTTGTTTTTAAATAATCTACATCTATACCTTCATATCCTCTCTGTATACAATGTTCTTCAATATCATTTAAATACATTGTAAATAAATTGAATTGAATGTTGTTTAACGGCTCATCAACACAGTATAGGTTATTTAGAGCCGCCCCAGAGAGAGGGGAAGGATACATAGGAATCCGGGAACCTGCCCTACTCTTATTATCGAATAGATTCCTTATGGTTCTTTAACGTGCTCGGAGGATAGACCGATACACGGGACCGCCCGGTTTACGTCCCCATCCGACGGACGAGGCTAAGGTAAAGTGTCTTGCCCAAGAACACACCGACGGAACTCAGTGGCACCACGGAGGATTGAACCCGGGGCCTCCGGTTACAAATCCGCCGCGCTACCGACTGCGCCACGCCAGCCCCTACATTGTAAAAAAATAAATAAAAAATAAAATAAAAGTGACATTGTAAATAAAAAAAGGTGACGTAAACTCTCCTTGCCTTACTTCTAAATAACATGTAAACTCTTCGCTAAAATCATTTCTGTATTTAACGACTTATACATAGAGCTAATGATATCTATAATCTTACCTCGTACACACAATTTGATCAATTTATACCATAAAACATCTCTAACTACATAAACAAACACTTTGGTAAAATCTACAAAGGCAGCATACATCTGTTTTAGTTTTAGTTTAGTTTAAACGTATCTATTTTACATCTATTGTAATGAAGCTCTATGAACTTATTTGAATCAATCTCGATGTCTTCCTGGGTAGAACCAGTACTAAGCAATGCAGATAAAGTGTCTTGCTCAGAGACACAACGCATATGGCAATGGCGGAAACCGAACCCATGACTTTTGGATCATGGGTCCAACGCTCTACTACTAGACCATAGCGCTCCACTGTTTTCCGTTGTTTATAGTATGTTTGATTAGAGATGTTTGATTAGTCATGTAAATGTTTACTTTGTAAAGACCATGTCTATGTGGGAACTGTTAATAAAGAGTTTAATATAGTGAATAAATAACTTGTTTGTGATTTCCAATCTTGTGCAGTGAAGATGAATTTTGTTTTAGACATGATGTTCAAAAAGAGTATAAAGGAGATGGATTCAGATTGTTCGTAAAAAATATCTCGTCTAGAGCTAAGAGATGGATATGCAGTTAAAAAATGAAGTTCGTCATTAGAGCATAGTTTACAGATTCTTTCCTGTCGGGGTATTTTATTGTATCTCCCAGTTTCAATTTCTGGGCCGATATTCTTAATTTGGTTACATTTTGGCGGAAACTTTCGTTTTTAACCGTTAGGGACCGACCATTTTGATTTTTATTTCGCCTGGCCAGATTATTTTTTTTCGTCAAGTTGAAAGCCAGAATATTTTTTTTTAAATTTTACTATTCGTTAGTTTTCAGTTGTAGTAACTAAAAAATATACCTGTAGTCCAATTATTTCAGCAACGTGACTGGACAGTGAAACTTGAAATATGTCATCAGTACCATCATAACACTGGTAGACACATGTTCCATAACTCTGTATTAGCATGACCCTTTTCTTACTTTGAATTTCTGGTTTAAATGTTCTTTTTTGACAAGTCCATATATTTTAACAAATGAAAGTCGTACATCAACAAAACTTCAGTAAAGCTTGGAATAACACGAGCGCTAGTCGACACATGTTCACATTAACTCTGTATTGCATTTAAGCACAGTTATGTTCATTTTTCAACTTCAAATTTCTGGTTAAAGTTTTTATGCAAGTCCTTGTATGTCAATAGGTGATTGTTACTGATCAATACAACTTCATTAAAGCATGGATGCTAGAAGACACATGTTCCATAACTCTGTATTGCATTTTAGCAAAATTATGGCCCTTTTTCTGGATAAATATTTGCTGCATTGTATTTTAGAAAAGGTGTAGCCCCTTTTCGACTTAGAATTTATTTTATTTTATTTTCTGGCAATCCATTTATTTCAATATCCACTAGCAAAAATATCTCTGTCAAAGGAGCTTGACAAGTGTCACTCAGAGTCATCAAGGACACTTACAGACACATGTTTCATAATGTTTTATTTCATTTAGCCAGATGATGATTTTTTTTCAACTTAGAATTTCAGTTAAAGTTTTTTAAGCAGCTTCATATATTTCAATGAAACTCACTGCATACATCAAATGGCAATGGCAAGCCTGTAAATATCATTAGCCTTATAAACGCCCACACATTCCCCACTCCTACACCACCATCACCACAAATATACAAATATGTGTTATATTCTTTTGGTTTCTCTTCATTTACCATGTCTGCATCCTATTCTCTTCCCCCATCCTCCCTCACATTCTGGGGTATTGAAGGTCTTTTTTCGATATTTGGTATATGTTTAGTGGCCAATAGTGTTGTTCCGATTAATCGATTTGATCGATCACCAATCAGTTATGCCTTTGATCTGATTATTTGATTAACAATTTTCATGATCGACTTTATTCGGTTGTTGAAAATTTCATTCTCTTGTGCTAAAGTATACAAGAAATAAAATGAGTTATAATTGTGCAACACGTAATCACATATTTATAGCGGTTATCACAACTTATTTTTTAAAATATATATGTTGGTCAGTTTTATTCTGTTCCTTTATTACCAGAACATACTTGAAATGTGATTTTTTTCTTCATTTAAGTCTAAAAAAGGCTTACACTTGTCTTATATAGTAGCCATGTTTAATCGATTAATGATCAATCATCGGTCGATTAAATATTCAGATAATCGATCATGAATTTTCAGCCGATTCCCAACACTACTGACCAGCACCTCCTAGCACACCCTACACACTCACCTCACCACCACCTAAACTCCACAATTAATACTTGACCTTGTGAATGAACTGGCTCCATGGTTGATATGACAGAAGTGTCAGTGACCTTTTTTTTAAAATTGACTTTGAATAGTGGAGCATGCTGTCCCTTTGACACCTCTTGTTTAATATGGATCTTTCCATATATGGTGGATGGAACTCCATGTGCAAGTTTTAATCTTAATTTATGCTTGTTCTTGTCTGTGAGCCCCTTTTGCTCTTCTAAATTACTTCCATGACCACTAAATACCCCATTCATTACTACCATGACCATTAAATACCCCATGTATTATTACTAGCTATGCATACTACATTTATCATTACCATGACCACTGATATCATATTTAATATTTATTAATAATGAATGTGAAGCACCAATGTTAAATACTGTTATTTTTTAATATCTCATATCGCTTGTAATGTCTCCATGGAGTGAGTCACTGAATGATAGTATTTTTTGTAATGTCACCCTAGTATAATTTGTACTGTCTTATGATTGTGAAGTCAAAGCAATGTCCTATGCTGAACAGTGTATGTAATATACATATGTAAATAAAAATCAGTGAACAGTGAACTAAAATGGCTAACACAGTTTGCGCAACCTTTTGAAGATGATTTGAAAATTTTACGCATGAGTCTGTTTGCGTGTTTGTTTCTGTGTTTTGTGGTTTACTGTCCTCCTTGAATGCTACTTTCCCTGTCCGATCTTTTTATATTTCTTTTCAGGGCACAATAGTATTGTTTGTGCCGTGTGGCGACCGTAAAAAGTCTCCCCGTACATCCAATCAGTATTGTTATTTTTACATCCTACAGGGATTGTATGAATTCTTTGATCCAGTTTTTCCTTAAACACGTGTGTTTCATATACCGCGTTGAAGGTTTTGTGCTGATCGACATTTTGGCCCATTTTATTAGGGTTTCCTTAACTTTCCTCTTTATCTTGTATTAGACACTGATGTCGAGTTTTGGACCTCTTTTAACAGTCCATAAGTTTACTAATATTATTTCTTATGGATCTTTGATACGATTCTATTTCGTATCTCCAATAATTACTAATTGGCCCTTATTTCGCTTTTCGCAGAATGGTATTACACTCCAAATTAACAATTATGAGTCTATCAGTTAAAACTTTAAAAATCAATCTTTCACCTCTTCGGTTACACTCTGCCTCATCAATACAAATTCCACAAAATTCCTCTTCATTTCTTAGAATTAAACCATATGTACGCCTTACACCTTTAAATCTTCATTCGGCAACCTCGTTTCATGTCCCTTCTAATAATATTACTAGGATTTTTAATAATGGCTCAAAAGTTTCCGTAACTCCTCTACGATCACCTGTTTTGAGGAAATACCATATAAAGTCTCCTTTCAGAAATCATTTAGTTCATTCAAAGCGCAGGGTGTTTGCCTCTATTAATAAGTGCAATACTAAGAGGTGCAGTTGTTGCAATTATTTATCTTGCAAGTCCACCATTAAATCAGCTGTTAATGGTAGATTGTTTAATGTATGTCTAGCTTCTAATGTTGATTGACGTACTTCTCACGTAATTTATGTTCTGACTTGAAATGCACCAAGTTGCGGTATACAATATGTTAGACAAACAGGTCGATCCTTAAAAGTTTGATTTTGTGAACACAAATATAATGCAAGTAATCCTAAAAAGTTAAAAAATTACTTGTACCAACACTTTCGTCAGTCAGGTCATACTTTTAATAACGTAACTGTTCAACCGGTTGAATATATATTTTTTGATAATGATGCTACTAAAAGCTTTAAAATAAAAGCTAGACATATTGCAGAACTTAAGTGGATGAAAAACTTACAGACACCTTATCCACTCGGCCTTAATGACAATATTTATCAAGAAGGAAATATTTCTAAAGATCCTAATATTGACATTTTTTCTATATTTTCTATCCGAAAGCGTTAAGCTAGGTCTCATGGTCTTAGGCGTAATGGTAACATCAAACGTAAATCGCGTGTAATTATTTCTGTCGCTGATTTACATACCATTTTTAAACAGTCTGGAAAGCACTCTATGCTTTCGCGGCTTACCTCTTTGTCCATTTCATCACCAAAGTTGATCGACGAGGAAGCCGACAAAATTTTCTTTCGTACAGATGACTTGTATAACACTGCTTCCATAGTTCAAAGTTATACACAACATGTTCTCCGACCCCATATTGACAAGGAGTCTGATCACGTCAGGCATTTTCTAAAACTACTTTATATTAACAAAGGTATTGATTTCATTGACATGCCTAGTATTTTTTCGAGATACTCATGTAGTTGATTCTATCCCAAAATATTTCAAAAATTCTGAAAGTCCTGTAATTTGTTATAAGTATAAAAAGCCTATTAGAAATATTATTTTCAACTACAACAAAATAGTTTCTGACCTTGATATAGTACATAATACTCCTAAGGAATGTGAATGCAACACATCAACATTTTGCTATGCTCCAGCAGGTCATGTTATCACTGGTAATTTTGATATTATTGATAAACGTATTCGGCATTTGTTTTCGAAAGGTCCTAAATATAGATTACCTTCAACTATTGATTTTAATGCCTGTCGTGCCCAGATCGCCCACTCCATTGAAGATTTTAGTATCAAATGGTGTCGTAGAGAACATGCGGACCCAAACTCACTTTTTACTTGGAATTCTGAAAATTATAGATACACGTATTAACTTTTATAATGCTAACCCCTCTTTACTTCCTCCGAGACCTAGGTTTTCCTTTTGTAATTTAAAATCGGGAATTCAGGAATTTCATAATAAATTTGTTTTAGTTCCTGCAGATAAAGCAGCTAATAATGTAATTATTGTTTGACGCCTACATTACGTAAATGTTTTATCTCTGGAACTCGGCAGCACCAATTCGTATACTCCAGTTAATTCTACCGAGGATGATGTTGTTTCCGCACATATCACTCGGTGCACTACTTTCAAGGCTGGTGTAAACGATAAGCAAAATAAGCTGCCTACTCTGTACTGGATTCCTAAATTACATAAAAATCCATATAAGGCTCGCTTTATTTCGAATTCTAGTGCCTGCACCACAACAAACATCTCCAAACTTTTAACTTCTTGTCTTACTGCCGTTAAAGATCACGTTAAACTATATTGTGATAAAACTTATGAAAACTCTGGGATTAATTTATTTTGGTCTATAAAAAATTCAGGAGACGTTCTTGATAAAATATTCAAGAAAGTTCAAGTTTCATCAATAAGCACTTATGACTTCTCTACACTATATACAACCTTACCACATCACCTTATTAAAGACAAGCTAATTTCTCTTATTCAAAAAACATTTGCTAGAGAAAATACTACATTTTTGGCATGTAATAATATAAAAGCGTTTTTTACTAACGGCAGTTTTGACAATTATACTATGTGGACTTGCTATGAAGTTTGTGAAGCACTCATCTTCCTATTAGATAATATTTTCGTCAGGTATGGAACCACCGTTTATAGACAAATTGTTGGTATCCCTATGTGTACGAACTGTGCACCACTTGTCGCAGATTTGTTCTTATTTTGCTATGAAAGGGATTTCATGTTGACTCTTTCACCAGATACCCAGGCAGATGTTATTGAAGCCTTTAATGACACCTCTCGTTATCTGGATGACATATTGAGCATTGACAACCCTTTCTTTCCAACTATGGTTAATTATATTTATCCTAAAGAACTTCAGCTTAACAAAGCTAATATATCTGATAATAACGCTTCTTTTCTTGATTTAGATCTCTCGATTGAAAATAGTAAAATAATTAGCAAAATCTATGACAAGAGAGATGATTTTAATTTTGACATTGTTAATTATCCCCACTTGGATGGGGATGTTCCCCGAGCAACTTCTTATGGGGTATATGTGTCTCAACTTATTCGTTTTTCTAGAGCTTGTACTCGAGTTGAGGACTTTAATATTCGTAATCTTTGTATAACTAAAAAGTTACTCAATCAGGGTTACCGTTACCACAAACTTCGTAAAACCTTTGCAAAATTTTATTATCGTAACCCTGATCTTCTTTCCAAATATAAAAGTAATTTAAGGACTCTTCTGCGACAAGGACTATCACAACCTGACTTCTATGGTGATGTGATTTATAAACTTCGTAAGATTCTAGGTCATGATCACTTTCATACTATCTTTGTTAAACTTGTTTAAAAGTTTATCAAAAGAGGTTATGACCCTATCATTTTGCAACGTACTGCATGCTTGGTGGTGGACTCTTTTACAGTTCGCCACTATGCTTTCCTCTTTAATTGTACGATGACCGGACAGGCTGTGGACCCTATGATGACGCCTACCTAAAGCCCATTGGGACGGTGGCGTTTGATGTTTGTCCATGATCTTTCTTGTCGTGCCCTTAATGGTTTATTCTCTTACTGCTCTGGCTTCTGCAAAGTCATTGAGTACCTTCATTGTGGCTTTCTAGGCTATTGTTTTTTTTTGTATTATATTTACACGAGCATATTTGTGTTTTACTTATATTGCCTATTGATGCTGCCGTGTTGGTTAGAGATTAGATCATGGCGGGGATTTCTTTATTTACACTGTCCTGTTTTAATGGGTTGACGGTAGGGTAAGTGTGAGGTTTGGTGCACCCTAGAACCGGTTTAAACCCCCAGTGGCCTACTTTGCCACTGACCGTTCCAAGGCGGTAGCCCTATTGTCAACCCTTTTTGTGTTTGTGATATCGTTTGCATTTATTATTGCTTTTGCCTTCTTGTTTGTCTGTTTGCGTGTTTGTTTCTGTGTTTTGTGGTTTACTGTCCTCCTTGAATGCTACTTTCCCTGTCCGATCTTTTTATATTTCTTTTCACAGCTGAAGATTTCGAAAGAACACAAAAGAACCATCCGCAAACATTTATTGTCTAGCTAGATGCTGAGAATAGTGATTTGGAACCGACAGATTAGTAACAATGTTTTCTCCTGTTTTATTTCAAAAGAGTATTCAGCAGCACCAAGTTTCTTTTTCAAACATATTTTTCATTATAATAAAACAAATAACCTTAGAAGGTTTACACATATTCACTGTCATCCTCACAGGATTGCAATATTTACATACTACCATGACCAATCATTGTATATCACATTTAAGCCATTTGTTTTTATTATTTGTTTTACGAACAGAATTTCTGTAGGTGGAAGGGAAACAAATAAAAATAAAAATTTGGTAAAGCATAGTTTAATTATTTTAATTTAAAGGAAGGGAATGAAATGTTCTGTTAAAATCTGGGAGGAGGTAAAAACAATAAACTATCAAATTCCCTATGGAAAAATAAAATACCTAATTTCGTTTTGCGGTAGGAGGGTTCGTAAAACGAATTTATATCAAAGATAATGGCCTTATTACAACCATGACTTATGTATACCACATTAATTATAACCATGACTTTATATGAATATCACATTCATTACTACCATGACCACTTTATAACATGTATACAACACATTTACTACCACCATTGCAAGTGTATATCACATTGATCACATTTATAACTACCATGACTAATGTATCCCATATTAATTAGTTAATTAGTTTTTACTACCATGATCTATGTACATCACATTTATTACAACCATGAATACTATCACTCACAGTCTTCTAAACTCATTTCAACTGGAGATTTCGGTAAACGTCTGAGCAGAAGCTGTGGATGTAGCCAGATTGTAGTTAAACATTTTCATGTTGAATCCAGCGGCTAATGGAGTAGATCTACATTTATCATAGACTGAAGAATAGGGAGCCAGATTATTTTTTTCCTCTAATTGGACTTTTTTCGAAGAATATGAGATAACACTGGTGTTTTTTTTCAACAATTTGAGGGACTGTTTATTTTTTTCCCCTCAAGTCAGAGCCATGATATTTTGTTTCAACAATTTAAGGTCCAGAATAATTTTTCAAAAAAGATCCCAGATCCCAGGCCCCCCACCCCACCCCCCGAAATCCAAATGGTCGATACCTTACTAGGTTGGGTGCAGTTTCGTAGTTTCTGTCAATGTTTTTATAGTAGAGGAGCTTTTCAGAGATTGAGAGTTTTGTTTTATATATATGTCTAAATAGTGGTTTTGTAGACGCGATTTGATTTTATTGCATTCCGATTTTGCTAATTTGTTTTCTCGTGTTCTAATTTGGTCTTCTAGAGTAATGTTATTTTTGTCCATTATTATTTTTGCATACGTGTGCCAAAAGACATTGGTTTTGTTGTCCATGCTAACTTTGTTACACTTAACGGCATCTCTTAAAATTGTTCTGTTGTTTGGCAAGTTTTCGAGGTAATCCAAGTATTTAATTACATGGGTATCAATGTCTACTGTTAGGGGGAATCGTCCAAGTTCTGCCCGACAGGCGATATTAATACTGCTCCTTTTAACGCGTAAATTGGTTTTACAGAACTTGCTATGTCATTTTTCATACATGTCGTTTTCTGACAATTCATATGCTTTTTTATGATCATTTTTGATAATTCGATTTAATATATCAGCTCCCCATATGTCGCAGTTATACAAGACAATAGTTTGATGAGTGTGTCGAACAGTTTGTTGTAAAGTTGTGGGGGAGGGGAACTCAATGAGAATGTTCTTTGCAATTTATACAGTGCCTTGTAGCTTTTTGACATAATTATTTTTTAGCAGCTGTGAAGTTTCCAGTAGAGGCATTTATATTCTGTACATGCCTCAAGCTTTTGATTACCCAAGTAGAAAGAAGGTTCAGTGGCTGGACGTCTTCCTTTTTGGATTATCATTATATTAAATTTATCAATATTAACTATTAACTGCCATTTTTGGCAGTATTCAGAAACAATGTCTAGAGATTTCTGAAGACCAGATGGCGTTTCTGACATTAAAAGTAAATCATCAGCCCATAAAAGATGTGAAATAGATTCAGAACAGAGTTTATAGGATCGGACAGTTCTTGTGGTAATGTAATATCATTAAAAAATATATTAAATACTGTTGGGCTTAGATTATCACCCTGTTTAACACCTATTTTAAAAGTAGATGTTATGCCATTATTTATTTTTAAAGCGGGCTGTGTATTCGCAAACATTTGTTTGATTGAGATGTAGAATTTTCCTTCTATACCGTGTCTAAGAAGTTTTAAAAGCAGACCGTCTCTCCAAACACGATCAAACGCTTTGCTAAAGTCTATAAAATATAGATATAGTTTTCTGTTCATTTGGCATAGATGTTTGTTGATAGCGGTTTTGAGAATAAATAAATTATCAGTTGTTCTGCGACTTTTTTCTAAACGCAGACTGGTTGTCTTTGATTATTTCGCAACTTTCAAGATAATTAGTAAGAATGGAAGAATAAAGCTTTCCGATGCAGCTTGAAATTGATATCCCTAGGTAATTATTACGATTTAGTTTTGATCCCTTTTTGTGAAGGGCCGTTATGTATGCCGTTGGCCAGCTACTCGGGTATAAACCAGAAGTAAGGATCAAGTTAAATAGTTTTCTTAACGGTGTAACTAATATATCAACTCCAAATTTGAACATTTCATTTGTGATGAGATCCAAACCACTAGCCTTATTATTCTTCAGGAGTTTTATAGCTGAAATTATGTCTGTTACTTCAATAGGATAATCTAGAGGTGTTTTCATATCCTTGTTATTTTCGAAACGTTCTAGTTCACATTGAAGTTCCTGTGATTGGGAATTCAAACTATATTCAGGTGGTAGTTTTCCAAGATCTTCGAAATGTTCCATCAATTTATCAGTGATTGAAGTTGGAATTTTGTTTTGGTTTTTGTCTGACTCTATACGTTCTGATATAAGCTTCCAGTTTGTTTTAGGATTTTATCATGAAGTGTTTCCAATTTCTGGAAAATTATGTTTTTCTTGTCACGGTATTGTTGTTTGGAGAGTTTCTTGATCTTTTTATTTGTGACTTTTAACTCGTATATACGGGTTGTCCGGATATTTAGTTATAAGACATGCTAGATTATTAAATTGTTTACGTACTTTAGTATATTCAGTTAAGTTGGTGTCATTGCGTTTTCTTTTGCTTTTCCTCGGTAATTTAATTATTATTAGAAGTTGGTCTAGCGGGACATGCGTGTTGTGCAGCGCTTATTACGATTGTGTTGAATGATCCTACTAGAGAGTCAATATTAACCTGACTTGAATCAGTATCTATGTGTAGAAATTAATTTATTTTGTCACATGTCTCTTTTGGTGATAAAATGTTTCGATAAGCAATTTTATGTTCCTGTGTAAGTTTAATCCGTGTAGGCAGCTCGGTTGTCGGGATGTTACTACTTTCGTCCGATTGTATGTTACATTTTATCACCACACCAGTTGAACAGTGCTTGGAATGACATGCTAGTTTTTTAACATTTAGACGATGCTATGGGAAAAAGACTCATGACATAATATATAGTCGACCATACCAGCTCCTTGTTGGTTATAACATGTAAAGAAATATAAAAAGATCGGACAGGGAAAGTAGCATTCAAGGAGGACAGTCAACCACAAAACACAGAAACAAGCACGCAAACAGACAAACAAGAAGGCAAAAGTAATAATAAATGTAATAACAAATTCAAACGACATCACAAACACAAAAGGGTTGACAATAGGGCAACCGCCTTGGAACGGTCAGTGGCAAAGTAGGCCACTGGGGGTTTAAACCGGTTCTAGGGTGCACCAAACCTCACACTTACCCTACTGTCATCCCATTAAAACAGGACAGTGTAAACGAAGAAATCCCCGCCATGATCTAATCTCTAACCAACAAGGCAGCATCAATAGGCAATATAAGTAAAACACAAATATGCTCATGTAAATATAATACAAAAAAAAAAATAGCCTAGAAAGCCACAATGAAGGTACTCAATGACTTGGCAGAAGCCAGAGCAACAAGAGAATAAACCATTAAGGGCACGACACGAAAGATTATAGACAAACATCAAACGCGACCGTCCCAATGGGCTTTAGATAGTCGTCATCATACGGTCCACAGCCTGTCCGGTCATCGTCCAATTAAAGAGGAAAGCATATTGGCGAACTGTAAAAGGGTCCACCACCAAGCATAGACGACCGACAAGATATCCAGGAGTCCTTCCATTCAATATTCTCATTCGAGTTGCAATACATCAGATAGAATCTTGCTCCAATGTTTCCGATTTAAGTCACGGTGACAAGCCGCACTGGATCGGGAACGCGCATCCGTTTTGGATGGTTTAATTTGCGGGATCCGGTACGGTTTTTGACGTGATTTGCGGCGCGATCCTAGAAATGTAAATGACAATAATATTGTTTTTGTTATATGATGCAATGGATAAATAAAAGGTACATATAGAAAAATAGAACATTATTGTTTGACATGTGTATTATTAATTAATTAAATAAGTAAAATAAAGCAAAAAAGCGAAATATTCAATATCAAAAACCGCAAGTAATATTGCTTTGTAACCGTTACTTAAATGACTGGCATGACAGGTAGTTGGTCTTACATAAAATTCAGTTCGATTTGATGTCAAACATGGCCACCAGCGGCCATCTTCGCTTATAGAGAGTTATATAGGAAAAACGTGTTGCGATTACTCTGAAAATATAATTTGATTACTCTGAAAATACTTAATGGATTTTCATGACACTTTACAGGAATGTTGCTCTTGATTTCTAGTTGGTCTTATGTAAAAATCAGGTAGGCCGGAAATTAAAAACGGCCGCCACAGCTAAAAACACATTTTTAAAAACACAAGTTCATGGCGACTGCTAAAAAAGAAGATTTTAACCAACTATCTCAAACAATAATTTGCCACTTCCTACAACCCTTACTAATAAACTTCAGGTGAGGATTCAGCGGCCTCTTGCTCAGTGGATAAGGACGCCTCGGCTTGAGAGATCTATAACATTTAACAAGAAGCTACCGTTACCATAAACTCGGAAAACCTATGCAAAATTGTATTATCGCAACTCAGCTGATCTTCTTTCCAAATATAAAAGTAATTTAAGAACTCTTCTGCGACAAGTCATCGAGAACCTTGTCTTTTTGTACTTATATATACACGAGGGTCTTTATGTTTTACTTATATTGCCTATTAATCTGCCTTGTTCGTTAGAGAACAGTTCATGGCGAGGATTTCTTTATTTACACTGTCCCGTTTTACTGGGATGACAGTAGAGTAAGTGGGAGGTTTGGTGCACCCCACAGTGGCGTACATGCGCATACGCACGTACGCACATGCGTACAGGCTATTTAAGAAGCAAAGAAGTAAAAAGGGCTAAACATGAGAAATATGCAATAACAACTGAAGGTATAGGGGGGTTAGGCACATTTGTGAATCCAAAACTCGATGGTGCGTATACCTAAATTAGCCCCAGGAACGCCCCTGCCCCAGAACCTGGTTTAAACCCCGGGCATTTTTGCCACTGATCGTTCCAAGGCGGTAGCCCTATTGTCAACCCATTTTGTGTTTGTGACATCATCTATATAAATGCCTTTATTATTTATTACTATTGCCATTCATGTTTTTTTTTTTGGTTTACTGTGTTCTGTGAAAGCTGCATTTCCTGTTCGACTTTTATACTTATTTTTACATATCACGATCATGTTTATATATGTTTATGTTTTGTTGGCTTTGTAGGTCACTTGAAATATGAGAAATGATTAGAGCCAACTGAAGAACATGTGTGTATAGACCACACCATAGAGTGTGTATAGACCACATCGTACAAAGGCAATCTCGATGTCCGTCCGCTAACATCTATAACAGTTTGGCAATTTCCGGTTGTACCGTTACTGCAAGATATATTTGCGAATCTTTTATGAGTATCCGGTGAAGTTCGGGAATTCCAACACAAAGTATAATTTGTTTTTATCGGGATTCCAACACGAGGTATAATTGATTTTATTGGAATAGAGGTTCAGTCGAGGTTCCGATTGCAAATCATTGACATTGTGCGTTGACGTCACCAATTACTAACATTTGCAATGTTCGTTTCCACAGTGACGTCATTCAACTGTTGGCGTTATTAACGCCATTGTGGATAATTATGACTTGTATCTTTCCCTACAGAATCCTGTCAGTGCCATCAACCTTTCGCCCTGAAGATTTCACACGACAACTAGAAAACTTGAAGGTTTAGCTCGATAATTTCTCATACTCATGTGATAATTATCGAGATAATTATCACGTTAATTTCATTATTCGGACTACAATTTACTCCAAAAGTCAAAACATTTTTTTTTTTGTAGTTTTCGACTTTTCGCGTGGTAGTGCGAAACCTATAGTGTTATAATGTTCACCGGCTAAATAATGCCACGGTGAACAGGTAAACAATACACTTTCACCAATCTCAAGTTTCAAGATGGCGTTTTTTTATTAAAGTATTTCTGACCATCCGCATTTAGTTCGTCAATATAATGATAAAGTTTCCTCTACGTTTATTTATAAATTTATTGTCTTTCTGCCTTTCTGTCTCAGTCAGGGGCGTAGCTATGTTAAATTGAATGTGCAGGCCCGGTCATCGTTTGAGCACCGAATGTGAACCTATGATAGGTGGATCCGATGGCTTGCATGAACGGCGATTATTGCGTTTATTAATAATTTAAAGTGTGTATTCTGGAGTACCTCCTGCTGCCAATTTTTTATAAAAATAAAACAAATAAATAAACGCTCCCCTGAGAAAAACTGAAACTAAATTATAGCACTAGTGCATTCTTATACCCAGAAACGGTATTGTTCTCTTTTATTACCACTCGATAAACATGACTCAAAATATCAAAAAGAGAATACCACTATAGGATGTTTTATGGCTATAGAAATTATTGTGTTAGCTTAATTTCTCAATAAATGGATCTTTTAAGCAAATTATTTTAATACATACATTTTGTTTCAGTGTCATGCACAACACGTAATAGTTTTGCTGAAATTACATACTGGTAAATACTATTAAAAGTAACAACACCACCAAAATTAAGACTTATTTATCAAGTTTATTTACCTGAAATGCAGTTTTTACTTATGACATACTTACTATAGGATATCGTTTAAAACCACCCCACAATATGTTTCAAAAGTTAAACAAAATTTTATTACTTCAATTACTGTTTGATTTACGTGACCTTATCTGATGAAAAACGTGTTTGCATGCCGTCCTTTATTATAAATAAAAGTGTGTGTGGGTGTGGTGTGCACTGGCGCACCTGAGTGCATTTATGAAGTGCGTTTGACGATGCACCAACAAAGACAAAATGTCATTATGACACCATAAGAAAACACTTTCAAGTGTGCATCGAGATATGGAATGCACAACGTACATACAGAGCTTTCAAAACCAGACATATCAAATTATATGTCTGGTTACGAATTGAATAGTTTTACATATTCAAAAGAGAGTCGCTAATCTGTTATTTTACAATATTTCCTCTACGCAGTTTAAATAGTAGGTATTTTCTCTCCCTCAGTGGAGGTTGCAGTATAAATTACTTTTTGAAATAAATCGCTGTTTTAGTTAACTATAATATTACATTTTAATAAGTGTGTTATATATAATGGAGATGTTATGATTACATAAGCTTTCTGCCATACACATTCAGGACTAGACATTTGTATGATATAAGGCTTATTTATTTTCAATCTTAATTATTTAGGAACATGAACAACTGATATAGTTTACCATCTAGTATGTATCACATCAATGAACATATCAAGTGGTTTATGTCCTGTCTATAAACGATTTTACAGCCATGTTTTAAAATTCACTGTGACTGAAATGCATTCATTGTGAATGATGTTGATATTGTAAACCCGTTCATATAACTTTTGTAAACAAATTAAAACTAGTTAAGTGTTAAATAAGGAAGCATGCATAAATGTCTGTCCATCCATTCATCCGAACATCAACCCATCAGTACGTCTGTATGTGTTTATGCCTGTCCATCTCCATTCAGTCGCAGCGTACTACAATGTCTTATGGTGTTACCGAACTTGCATCAACTCTCATATAGACTCTTAGAAAAACAGTTAAGAGTTTGAGTTACGATCAATATTTTTCTAAGGGGACACAGATCTTTAAAAAGAACACATTTCGAATTATTTATGGTCTGATATGTAAAATGCAACACAAACATTCATTAGTCCTGAATATAAACAAAATAAAATTGATATTATGTATATAGCCTATATATATTCGAATAACAGTAAACTGTTTTGCCCACACACTGTTGTTACAGATGTGATCGTTATTAGTTATTATAGGACTGAAATTCTATTAGATTTTAAATGTTGCATACGATATGCCTTCCCCACCCCACAATCAGAAACGATACCGGAATACCGGCAAAGGTCAAACTTTGTTTAGGAGAACTGTTCTAGACGTTTGTCTTGAAAACAAGCAAGCGTCGCAGATGATCTAGACTAACAATTTTACATATAGAGAAATACTCATGCTTTTAGCTATTGAGGTGTACCAGAAATAAAACAAATCCCATTGAGTCTCGTACAATTTTCCAAGCTTTCACCAGGCATGAGTACCATTGTGATTTACTACCTGTATGCCTATAAGAAACACTGAGAGTGAATATTAAAAGCCACTATTCTGGAAATGCCTACAATATAACGCATAAAAAATCATACATTTTGGCGAATCGGCTGAGTATCTATCAAGATATGGGCGTTTCAAAAATAAACAGAGCGGTCGACAGCGTCAAACATCTGTAACAATTTTCACAGTTTTACCTTTCTTTAAATGTTATATAAAATGACACTGGGCATATCTGTACTTGGTCTAATGGATAAAATGCTTAAAAATGTCAATCAGCATGAAGAAATCAAGAGGTTTAGTCTCCAAAAGTACTCTTTAAATGCAAAATATGCTGATTTTCATGCAACAAGCTGATTTACAAGGCAATTTGGTGCATTTGTGGCATCATACCTTAATTTGGTGGCACTACATGTATATATAAACATCCCAATTACTCATAAATGCAAGTCTGGTACTGGCTTTGTGATTAAAAGTTTAGTTTTTATGACTGGACAGCATACTTTGCCTACAGTTCTCTCTGACATTTCGTCCAGAAAGTTTAATTTTAGGGGGTAAGGGGAAGGTTTTGATAGTATCACACCTATAAAACCATTGTGTCCTGTACAATATTTTCAAGCTTTCTAGTTTGCCATTTTTTCAAAATGAAGTTCAAACTAAGATTCACTTACATATTCTTAGTGATATGACCTTCCTCTATAAAAAACTGTAGAGAAAAGTAGGGGTCATATGGCATATAAGAAAATAAAATGCTGATCTTTGTTGACACCGTGAACAAGCTGCATTCATTCGTCACCTCATACATGTTTTCCACTTTCACTTCCAAAACTTACAAGTATTACGTCTGTTGTCATGAATAAGGACTATTTCTTTGAAAAGTATGAGCACAGAGGGTAGGTAGAGATGTGGGTTTGGCAGATGTTTATTTCAAAATACGCATAGTGTGAATGAATGACGCGAAGTATTGAAAAAGTGAGTCAGTGTTTTATTCAAGATATGGGACCGTTTGTGAGCCAACTGTGCCTAATTCACAGAATTAAAGTGTATTTAAGCGAACGAATGTTGTGGAACTTGTGACTGATCTCCAAAAATAGCCTATTTTGCATTGTGTTCAATGGGCTGATTTACTTCCACTAAATCAGCCGGATGTGCTTGCCTGGTGCAGTTGAAAGTAGTTCTGTATTAAAGAGTGCTAATCTTTTTTTTCTTTAAAACCTGTTTTAGTGCAATTTCCTGTTATTTTTTTGGCTGTAACTGTATTCTGGACATTAGAAAAGGGAGCTCATCATATTTTTGACAGTTTTTGATATAAATTTCAGAAGTGAAAGTAGACAGGGTACGAAATTGCCAGGGGTAAAAATAGCTTTGACCTTTGACCCGGTGTTAGTATACAACTGAAGAAATGTTTCTTAGAAGGTATTAAACCCCTTATTTCCTTGTTGATGTTTAATAGCAGACATGTTTATTTGCATGATAATGTAAGTTTCCCAGAATTTTAACCAGGTTTGAGTTTTTAACAGATTGTCAACATTCTAACTTTACTATGGAAGGGCAATGGAGACTCATTTACGCTATTATAACCTTAAGAGAAATATTGATATCATGTCAGATACCTCTATTGATTTGGGGGCCTCTGATTGGTTGAAACAAGTATAGGGTCTATTAGGGCATATAGTCAGATTGTAAGGCATATTCTGATTGGATTAAATTACCCAAATCATAACAAATCTCCATAAAACATCAAAATATTATATTTCCATCATAACACATGTTGATAAAGGATATTTTGACAGAAATTTTCATTTTTTATGGATACATTTGTGCTGAGTGTATATTTGCAAAAAGTAAAATTTCTTTACTGCCATTCTGGGGTAGCCACATTCAGTGAAATATTAGAGGCTGAAAGCATCAGATTACCCCCAATTTGCTGATCATTTTTGAGTGTCTCTAAGATAGTTCTTTAAAAAGTTTTATCATCCGTTCGAGTATAGGAATTGGTGTTGTAGGCTTATTGGAGGCCTATGGGAAATACAATAGTGGTATATGACCTAAAGCTAGATTCTGCATAGGGTTAAAAGTGAAAGTAGACATACTTTTTTTTCTAACACAATAATTTGAAAGTGTGAGAATTGTTGAATTATGTTGTATTTTGACTTTTTTTATATCCTTTTTTTAATGACTTTTCATATTTGAAGGTTTCATTATGCAAAATAGGTACTAATTTAAATTCGTTTATTAAGGGCTGTGGACACAAAATTAGTCATACCTGACACCTGGTATACACAATTTGCCTGTTTGACACAATTAAAGGTATATCTAGTAAGTTTTATTCATTTCTGAGGGCTTCGCATACATATGTTGGCAAACATGGCAGAAAACGACAATATATATCTGTCCGCAAAGATGTCGAAAAGCCGCTTATGTCTGTTTTGAAAAAGATGTTGAGGTAAACTCTGACTCTTGAGTTCATCGCTTCTTTATGGTTAGTGTCCATATGCAAATATTTTATGCGGTTTAATACATTTTACAAATTAAATTATTTAGTTGGCAAAACATATGACATTTTCTATTTTTTTTATACCCCACCCCCTTCATTTTAATGCATGAATCTGTACTGTCAACAGTGCTTTTTGGCTGCATGGATGCATGAAAATGACCTGTAAAGATGGCACAAACAATATCTAATAAAATCAAAGTACTGCGTACTGAATGGCGAAAACATTAGTAAGCAAATGGTTTTGAGCTGTTCCTATAGTTAAGATTAAAAATTGTATGACTTTTTATGATTGTTATTGGCGAAATGATTCGTGTTCTACATGTTATATGTTACTCACTTTTCTAAATTTATCTCAAGTCCAATAGTCTCAACAAACTATTTAAGTTCTCAAATATTGTCAAGTTCTCAAATAAAGCCCTCAAATAGTTCTCAAATAGTTCAAGCTAACTATACAGTATGATACTATCATGGTCAGATATCCCATATTCTAAATTATTTGAATACATGTTCTCACATTCCTTAACTCAAATTCAATAGTCTCAACAACATATTACAGTTCTCCAATAAAGTTCTCAAATAGTTCTCAAATTTAAGATTCTCATAAAACATGTTACACATCTATTACAGTTCTCAAATAAAATTCTCAAATAATTCTCAAGTTGAAGATTCTCACAAAACATGCCCTCAAATATCAAATATATATTTTGCTAGGGGTCAATATGAAATTATATAGACACGTTGGACAAAAGTTTGAACCAATACAAACGTTTTTAGAAAAAAGGCCAAACTGACAAAGTAACCTGGGTGCTCTTTTAAGATATTCAAAATGGCCGCAATGCTAAAGATAGTACAAATTAAAAGATGAAAATTTCTCGGTTATTTCTCTTCTTCATTTTCTGAAATATGTTTTTAAATTATCTTAACATATTACTATTTTAAGAATTTCAAAATGGCGGCAAGAATAAAACAAAATATACAGCAATAACATTTGCAAAAGATCTTAAGAACTTGGTATGTTTTAATAGCTTAACAATGCCGAACACACTGTAAAATGTCCACACTTATCTTACTGTCCTATAAATGAAAATAGAGGCCGTTTATTAACCCACCACCCACCCACACCCCCACACTCCACACACACCACGGCAAAAATAAATAGAAACATTCTATGTGGCGCCTACTAAAAGTGTGTCGTCAACCAACACATATGTGTCCATATCGTGTCTGTCTGGCCACTCCCATTGAATGTCTGGCCACTGCCATTGAACACATTTAGTAAATGCGTATATTAAAGTAGTAGATAGTTGCAGAAAAGCCATACAATGTTTGATCACTGCTGCTTTAGCAGCTTTCTGAAAGAAGAGAGTCAATTGTTGACGCACACCAAGTTGGGATTCTTTTGTCTGAGGCTGTAAGAAATCATGATATAAAAAGTCGATATAAAAATGAACAGGAAAAGTAGCATTCCAGGACGACAGTCAACCACAAGCACACACAGGAAACACTTTAAGATTTGTGAAGTGCACATTTGAAAAGTAAACTAACATATGTTCCATCAAACTTTTCCTTTTAGATAAGACCCTGGATTTAAATCAATAGGAATTTCGGGCACATATACTGTTTTAGTATTTAGTTCAACAGCAGTTACACTCATATAACATTCAGGTAGATAATATATATGTATTTATAATTATTATCTGTGAACAAAAGCGTTCTTTCATTTGTTGGATATGGTTGGGGACTATGAAATGACCCTTTAGTAGCGGTGCTAAGAGGGTATTTTCAAAGTTTTCCAACGCTCCAACAGAAAACAACACATATTTGTAACTGTTGGGGACATAAAACATATTTTTAAACAGCGTTGCCAGTGACGTTTTCAAGGAGAACGTTTTGTTTCAGACCCTGATACCAGTTACTTAGTTGCTAGATCAGTTTTCTTTTTCTTTTTTATCTTGTATGCGTACATTGGGGACCTATAACAGTAACCTGCAGGCGACATTGAAACACACGATTTCATGGATCTGACTCAAACTGACATTATTTTGAGAATAATGCGTCAAACAGAAGGACTCTTAGAACAGTGTTTCTTGTGATTTGTGAAGTTTTCTCACAAGTTACGACATTTTCGTCATTATCATTGACCCACTGACCTTTCGTCAATGAGTGCTGCTACAGTAAGATGGACTTTTTCATCGTTCTCATACTTTTAGGAAAGACAGTTTTACCAATGTCCAATACCAAACCTGCTTGAGTAGTATAACGGCCTTAGGTAAACACAATGTTTACAAGCACTGGTACCGATATTTGATTGTTGTCAGCGCAGCTGTTTCCTTTTTCATATTTTGTTTGCGTTCTGGTTCTGGTTATATACATCCCATTGTGCCTAGTTGTAAACAGTGTCTTCCATGGTGTTTTGGGTATACGCACGTGGGAGTATGTGGGATGGGGAGAGGATGTGGGAGGGGGTGTCCCCGGAGGAGGTGTCCCCCTCCCGCTCAGCTTCCCGCTGGTAGGTTTCGGGGAAGTCTCCCACTGGAATATTTTCGAAAAATTGAACCTAAATAAGTAGTTTTGAGCGACTAACTAGAAACGTATTTTAAAGCTATTCTATTTCTCCAGAGGGTAAATTATACACACCTCATCCTAACCCCACTTCGGCTTCACTTTTATTTTTGGCATTCTTAGCTTTTCATTTTCCGACACCCAACTCTGAATTATACGCACGGTCGTATAGGAGGTATATAAAACGCCTCTGTCTTCCCTTATGCGTTGTTTATATACTACAGAAAGGCTATTATCGTTTCAGAGAGTTTCTTAGTCACACTATACTCGTATATATCATAAATTATATATATAATACATTATATTATAAATGTGTGATTACAATGATAAGAATGATCAGAATAGATCAAATATTAAAGGTTTCTTTTCGCATAAAAAAACGTGTTCGGCCACATTTTTACATTCAAATTAAATTATTGATTGTATCACCCATACTATTACGAATCTATTCTTTAAAATCCCTATCACGCCCTCAACGGGCAAATTTTACAACATGTGTACACTGTTTCAAAACCTAAAAACGACAAGGTATATATATAACGTACATATTTTGAGAATTTCAGACTCTATCAACATAATATAAACGACTTTAACCAGCCAGGAAAAAACTGAAAACTAGAGCGCCGAATTTATTTTACATATACAATCACGGGTATTTTAAGAACCATTGAATAAACCTATACTATTAATAGACACATTTACATTATAATATGACCTGAACACCTGCAGGGGCGTAGCAAGGTTAAATTTAATGTGCAGGCCCATTTATCATTTGATCACCAAAGGTGCAAGTTTATTAGGGGTACGGGTCATGGTCTCCCGTCATTTTTTTTTAAACTATTTAAAATCCTGCATTCTGGAGTACGTCTATTGTAAAATTGCAATCATCAATATTGCCTTTAAATGTAATAGTTGTATTGTCATGTTTGTCAGTGGGGAAAATAAACTAGATCAGCACTGCAAAACATTAACACCACAGAAATTGTTGTGTCCCCCCCCCCCCCACCCCCCACCCCCCCCCCCCCCCCCCCCCCCCCCCCCCCCCCCCCCCCCCCCCCCCCCCCCCCCCCCCCCCCCCCCCCCCCCCCCCCCCCCCCATTTCTTTGTATTTTCGGAGACACATGAACTCTAGTATGTTTCACAAACGGTAATTAATCAAAGGGTGATCGACACACATTTCAATTATTTCTAGGAAACTTAAACAATTTTAAAATAAGACTTCTCAGTTGTACACTTTCTAATAAAACATAAATACACCATTTCTGTCGCATGCCGCTTTAAACGTCATATCTACCGTCAGATTAGTGTGCACACATTCAGGAAAATATTTTATAGGAAACATTTTATTTTGATATGTGTATTCATTGTTACGTGGGTAGAGCAACTTAGCTAAATGTCGGGTGTTCAAAACATACCTGTATAATACTATTAGTAACCCGGATATTTTCTGATCAGAATATTAATGTATTTGGTCCCCATCTAAGTATTTTAGAGGTACGTAGTTAGAAACGTGTTCATTTCACGGAGTCTTCTTCACTTGTTAACGTAGGAAATATAGATTTTAGTTTTACAAAATGGTTTAACATCACCCTTTTTTTGTGAAACAGCAGGCGCGTGTCAGAATTGCGCTTTTACACCGGTAACTTGGTACCATAAATATATACAATTCTGGGTTCACAGGCAATTTACATTACGATACAACACGCTTGAGATGCGCTGATCTTATTTACCACTCAAACCTTGTTCCCCGGGCTACAGTTCACGCTTTTAAGGACCTCTTAAAAGTACATTCCTTTTATACAAAATATACTTCAAATTGTGGTTTTGAAATAACGATGTTTTACTCCTTTTTTGTCAAGTTACACATTAAATTTTAATAATGTGCATCATAACTGTTATCATATAATCTAAATATATACCACATTTAATGTACTTTTAAGTTGTATAATTTAACGTGTTAAGAAAAAAAAATTAAGAAGGAAAACTGTGTTTATGAGCATTAAGGATCATTATTACATACCTAACTATTAATAGTAACACATTTTAGTAGAAAATCAATGATTATCAGTCCTGTTTCTGAATCCATAATCGGCACACTGTGCTATTATGGATTATGGAAAATCGGCACTGTAGCAACAGATTGTCCGTACGCGAAGACGTCAACGTCATCAAAGACGGCACGATGGTCCATCGTGCCATCGCCATCGTACCATCGTACAATCGTATCATCGCAATCGTACCATCGTACCATCGCGTTTTAAAGTCGATGCGCAATGGCACGATGGTACGATGGCGATGACGCGATGGACCATCGTATCATCGCCATCGTACCATCGCCATCGTACCATCGTGTCATCGTACCATCGCCATCGTACCATCGGACACCGTAACAATCACAAGTATAATATATATGGTGAATGTCCACTGGCGACTCGAAAAACAAACAACAGTGTCTGCCCCATGCTATCCGACTACGCAGTTCGACATACTTAATACAAAACAACTACAATATACAGTACAATGGTAAACAACAGTGTCTGCCCCATGCTATCCGACTACGCAGTTCGACATACTTAATACAAAACAACTACAATATACAGTACAATGGTAAAGCTTACAAAACAACTACAACATACAGTACA